>NIJG01000087.1:205088-228730 GCA_002201625.1 Euglossa dilemma | reverse complement strand
TTCTTCTGTTGCGAAAAAATCATCGAGTGCAAAGGGTTAACACTAGATTTACGGATGTTTTTAAATACCTATCTTTATTGAGACCCATTAGATTTACGGGTAAAGAAAACTGCGTATTTTCTTAAAAAATAAGACCATGAGTTTAATTTAAATACGACTACGATATTAACAAACTTAATATAAGTTGATTAAATCAATTTGACGGAAGCATTGCTCCAATTAAACAATATTAACAGATTTAATTAACTTATATTAAGTCTGTTAATGTTGTAATTGTTTTCAAATTAAACTCATGGTTCTTTTTTATAGAAAATACATGGTTTCCTTAATCTGTAAATATGACAAATGTCGCTAAAAATAGGTATACAGAAAACGTCCGTAAATCTAGTGTTAAACGTGTATCGTACGAACGTAGGTCGAGATACAGTCACAGGTACGAGATAGAGTATATTACAATCTAAACAGAGGAGGAAAGTTGGGACGAAATCGCGATTGTTTCTCGATATGAATTCTCGAGTTAGACGCAAAGGGAACAGAGCCAGGTTAGATGTTTTACGAATAACGTATTTGTACCGGGACCAGTTTTCTTTGCCAGCAATTAGACCCGTTGAATCGTTTATCGCCATGCTTTCCTCGCACGGTAATTTGTTATCCCGCCGAATGATCTCCAGCGAAATCGGGCCCGATTTTCTTTCGGTTGTTTATCCTCGGCCGGGATTGGGTTTAATAACTGGCATTATTGAATAGGCCGCTTTCGCCGTTGAACGCTCGTATTTTATCCCGTTCGTTTGCATGCACACCTGCAAATAATAGAGAGCGTTTCCTTGGCGCGTGACAAGAAACCGGGCTGCCCGCGTAAGGCACAGGTTGCTTCGATCTTAACTCGCCGTTCTCCGTTTCGAGCGTGAAACGGCTGGAATAAATCACGCAAAACCGGAGAACCGTGGCCTGTCCCGTGCATCTCGGAAGATTATTCGACACGCTTATGTAACCCGTCTCATTGCGTCTGAGACCTGGATAGGTCGCGCGATCCGCGTGACCCGGAAGGTCCAGGACAGAGGTGTCTAAACGTCTTCGAGATAAAAATAACAATCGGATCCTTTGCAAATTGGACTTACCCCTCTTTCTGCTCTTGTTAACAATTTCGAGTCACCGCTGAACATTACCGAACACCCTATTCACAAAGCGTGGATGCATGCATTATTCAACGTCTATTACCTTCGAGTTTTCCTTTCATCTCGACTGGATTACGCGGAGGGTCCACCGCGAATAATCGCGGCTCCACCACTATGTTTCGATAATTCTCGCGTAATCCTCTTTGCGCGGAGATCGTCGGTCATTAACCGTGGAATCGTCCGTCGATAATCCGAATAACACCGGTGACCGCGGCCCACACCTGGATCCTCCTGCGAATTCCCGCCCTTTCCTCTCCGGTTCCATCGTGTAACACGAGCTTGGCCTGTGAAACGGAAAGAGTACACCCCGGAGATAGCGCACACGCGATCGCGAGGTGCCGTGAGAGCATTGGAACACGATGATCTTAAGTAACCGGGATCGGCCTGATCCGTGGCATAACGCGCGCGCAAAATACGGCTGCTTCCAGTCACGTTTCCCTTTAACTCCTACACGATCCCGACCCGTTACTCTATCCGCGAACGCTATATAAATAATTGATTTATTGCATGATTTATAACGATTTCCATACCCGCTCGGCTCGATACGTCCGAAGTTCATGCATACAGCACGCCACCCCGTTCATGTCCGAATCGACGCAGGTTTATCGCGGCTATTGCCGTTACTACTTCATTGTGTAATTGCATTGGTGTTCCTAGTAAACGATATCGCCGCGGATCCAGCTGTAAGCGCGATCGTAAAGCTTGAACCCGGGTTCACGGCGCTCCGACTGCTCACGATACCAATGGCTCTTTCCTCCTCTACTTGGCTATTAGATGTCGCTGCTTCGGAAATTCTGAATCATTTTTTTTGTTTTCTTTCTCCGTGAACAATTGCGGAAGATTTCGTCCAAGATGGATCCCGTGGGTCGCGTAGTTTCGTCGGGATTTAGGTACTCGTGATTGGATGCTCCTGAAGGGATACTCGGTTCAGTTAAGCAGCTATGAGTCACTTGTACCGAGGATTTTGTTGTTTAGTCTTTTTTTTCGTTAGTAGCGATTCTCTTGTCTTGGTAATTAAGTTATTCGATTCTATTTGCCAGTCATGAGTCACCTGTACCGATAATTTCGAAGCATCAAAGGGATTTACCGAGTCTCTTAGTATGCTAGTAATTTATCTTCGAAGGGGATTGGTAATTTTTTTCTTCTTCTCTCTATTTTGTTAGTAGCGATTTTCTCGCGTTAGCTTTATTGGGATTTAGGCATTTACAATCTATTTTCGAAGGGTTAACCGGTTCGCTCGGTATACCCATGAATCACCTGTACCGATGATTTTGAGGTATCGAGGGAATATAGCGGATCATTTACCGTGTCGGCAGTGATTACCTGGTTTGGTAGGTTGTGTGTTTACGATGATACAAGCGGTGGTTTCCTGAATGAAGTGTCTGCCTAACGTTGCAGTAAAAGATTATGACCGGTTCATGCATTGCTCTCCTATTTTTCCATCCTCCTGCTCGTATACTTTTTTTTACGTGACATTTATGGAGTACTTGCCGATAAGTTAATCGCCAGTCTATGACGGTCGTACCGTATCATTCCTTCTTTTTTTTCAATTTCTTTATGAATCGGATCTCACAATGAAGGCGAATCGAGCCGATTACGGCTTAACGCCCGATCGCTTTATTTTTAAATATTCCAAGTAGCTCTTGCGAGTGTAGAACCTCGAGCAAATCGCAATCATCCGCGGAAAAATACCTCCCACCTTCGTCTTGCTAGGGTCAACCTCGTCAGTCATCGCGAACATTATCCAGCTTACGTAACTCTCATCTATAATTTATCGGATCTCAGTTTCATAAAGCATCTCCAAACGCAATCTCACGATCTTACTCTACGATCTTTCCCGACTTTCGCCTGTAGCCGAAATTCTCGCAGCTGCAGCAGCACTCTTCGCCTTCCTTTCTCAGCCTGCGTGTTTTCCGAGCACGTTGCGCGCGGAATTTTTATCGACGAGCCAGCCTCGAATCTCGCGCATACGGATGAGATCGGGCCCGGCGAGTTAGCGGGAGATTTGCATAACGCGCGGAAGACAGATGCATATGGACAATCGGGCGGGGACAAACGGGCGATAGGCGAAAAACTGGATAATCCTGATCGCGCGGCGAAATGCCGGTGTTTACGCGGTCGCGTACCGGTTTCGTAAATGACCGTTTCACTGACATTTGCAAAAGCGGCTTCGAGCCGGCCCCTCGCGGTTCTATCTACGCGTCGGCCCGGTATCTCCGTTGTGACGAAAAGAATCGGACCGCGCTGACACGGATAGCGTATTACATTATTTAACGGGATAACGAAGTTATCGCGGCCCGTATTCATCGCCTGAGAAGCGTAGGCGGCCATTGTTAGGCGGCCGGGCACGCTGCAATTCGTTTGTTTACTTTTCTCGTTGCGCAACCGTTCGATTAATTTTAGTGCCGAGCATTTTCGCCGAGTCTCGCATTTTTTCTTTTTTTCTCCCGCTCCTCCGTTCTCCTTCTCGCTTTGTTATTCATTTATGTCCGCGTACCACGAAATCCTGCACGCGTGTAATATTTCATCAAGGTATGCGTATTTTTATTTTCTCCCTTCCCATTTGTTTTTCCGGTTTTTTTTTTTATCTTTCTTTTATTCCGCATTAGCGTGTAATTCTGTTTGCTTGGTTAATTTGCTTTTCCTGTTTCGGGTAGCGATCTGCATTGCACCACTTAAAGTGTATAAATTATTATTGACTTTTGCGTAATTACAGGTGTACTGGATTAGAATAGGAGGGAATTATTATTGCTGCTATTATTTCAGAGGATTTTAATGTACTTTTTATATAAATTTTTCGAAATGGAACTTTAGATGAGGCTTGGAGGATTGTAATTAATTGAAAATTGGAAAGTGGCGTGTTTTATTCCCTCTTTGTCGAGATTGATTAGTTTTTATTTAATATAATAAAATTTCTAGATAATTCTAGGTTTTTATGTGAATATAGGTGCATTGTAATTGCATAAAGTTGTAGCATCTCTGAAGTTTAGGGACTTTACACAATTTTTATCTACTTTCTGTATATGAATTTCTGCAACTGGAACTTTAGATACGTTTCGAAGTATTGTAATCTCGTTGTTCAATTGCTAAGAATTCTTCTCCATCGAGATAGATCTGCGATGGCGACGGAGTTATTCGTAAGTTTGAAGGCATAGAGATACTCGAGAGTTTTAGAGGGTTATAAAGGCCTAAGTTTAGGAGAGTAATACAAACAAATTTTTACAGTTTCGCGAACTTTTCCGATTTGCCTGTTGCGAGGAATAGAGAGAACGGAATTTTAAAAACTCTCGATCTAAACACTTTTATTTCTTCCCGCGGTCTGTTTTACGTCCAACATTTCTAATTTTAAGAGAAACAGAGTGATCCGAGTCCAAGTTATTCTAAACAGAATCCTTTCTTTAACCTTGCAAATCCTCCGCACGCGAAACCGATAAATTAATGAGATAAATACGAGATTCTCGAAGTCGGGATAAACTTGTAATTGAAAGATCTCGAAACGTTCGGAACGCCGATGCCAATTTAACTTCCGAAGTTTCATAATTTAAGATTCTTTAGTCGATTTTCAACTAAGCATCCCGAGAGATTTACGAATAAAATTTGGGTATAAATCATCGTCGATCGTAATTCAAAAAATATAAAAAGGGATATTATACTTTCGGTAGTTAATTCTTTAAGAATTTCGAATTGCCAAGAGGAATTCTACACGGAGACTCGAAACTCTCATGAATCTGAACGTCGCGACATACCACCCCCAAAAATAGTCGCTGTCAAAGCTTTATCTGTCAAAGAGATACAAATTAATCAATATTTTCCTGTCCAACACAAAGCGACCTTTATCTCTACGATGTTTATATTAAAATCACTCCATCGTCGAGGCGTTATCGCGTCGGTGGCAAATAAATTTTCGAGATTTATTGGATCGTTGATCAATTATCTGGAATTTTCTTTCTGTCGTGCGGTTTATTTTCACCTGGCTTATCGATCCCGTCGCGGGTCACTACGGGGCAGAATTTTGATAACGCGGCTAGAAAATTGCAACAGCGAGCACGGTCGCAGGTGCACGATAGATCGGCCGATTCCGGCCACTTTCTCGATCGATCTCGCAAACTCGTTTCATACCGGTTTAATTGGCCAAACGCGATCGAATTCGCTCGCGCAGATAAAGAGTTTTACAAGCCGGGGTGCATAGTTCGAAGTTGACACGGTTGTATCTGTTTGTTTGCTCGTTTAATATCGTTATCACCTAATGACAGAGTATCCATAAATATGTAAACGTGATGCGCGAGTATCGCACTCCCTCTCTCTCTTTCTGAATGATTAAGTTTCGCGAGAAGTTTGTTCTAGGATGATGCAAACAATCCAGTATATTTAGGTAATTCCGGTATAAATTAACTACTTCGAAATTTGCATTGGTTTCGCGTACAGATATAGCGTTGAGATTTATTGCGCTGTTGAGTATGAAGTTGTGTTTGATAGATTTTTGTTGATCGTTGAAACAGGTACTGATTAGATTAAATTAGGTTAACCGGTTAAGCTGGGATTATTCGATCCAGTGCTATATACAATTGTTTTACGATGTTGAAAAAATTCGACGCAGATAATTTTCGTACACGAATACTATTATCGATAGAAATTTATTAGAAAAAGACTTATCTACACGATTCGGAGTAGTACTATCAGAAGTTCCAAAGTAATAAAGAAACGGGTTACAAATTGATACAAATGTCAGATTAACTACCGAGTCGAAAGAGAAACTACAATGAAACTATAATTTCAGTGATTATTATTTACTTATCTCACTTATTTCGGCAATAATTGGGATCGCGTTGAGATCTCGAAGATCCGAGAATACTTCACCGATATTTTACGCAAGGAAAACGACGAATCTCTTCCGTAAATACAAAATCATGCAACATCGGCGAGACGTATAAATTTCTCGGATTATCCGTAAACACGGCAATTAGCGTCTGTTTGGCGCAAGTCTTCTTGGCGCGATTCGTTGCGCGGATCAACAATGGAGGATCGTAAAGAACGTAATTGCCGACAGTTCGATGTTCAAATCCAAAGATAGCTGCGTTGTCTTCCGGTTTGCAGCGCCACGTGGGCGTGCTTCGATTACGTTTGCGTTACGGCCCTGATGTCTCTGGATTCGATGAACCACCTATCGCCATTGGTTTATCGGGCTTCTATTTAAAACGATATCTTCGAATATTCCTCGCCACTGGCTTTACTTCAAATTTATCTTTTACACGTGTCGAGAGATTCCTTATCGACGCCGACGAGCCTGTAGCGGGAATTTCAACCGTGATCGTAAAGCGTACGCGTGATCGTTTTTAGATTCGCCGGGAATTTAACGCTCGGGAGACACTCGGCCATTGTTCTGACACGGAACAATGGGATCATTTTGCCGCGAATTTTCCCCGGGCTAAATTACAAGCCGATCCTGCTGGCAATAAAGTTGCGATCTGTTGGTAAAATTATTATCGAGAAGCCGCCATAATAAAGTGGAATAAAAATGCTGTGTTGTTGTGAGAGAGAGATTGTTGTCTGTTTACAGTTTTTTCGAGTTTATTTCTTGTATTGAAACTAAATTTCTACGTTACGTTATATTCGGAGTTAATCTATTCCAGTTTGTTAATTCAAACTCATATTAACGACAATTGATCCGATATTGTTGCGACACGATGCAACAGTTTAAACTCTGCTATAACTTAATTATACTCGCAGTAGTATATACTGGAGGAAGATTAGGTCTGAGCAACGCTATTGAAATAACAAAACTCGATATTTTAATTAACAACCAACAACTAACATTCGAAGAAAGATTTTGCGAATTTTGCAACGTTCCCGTATTCGAGTTTGTTAATTCAAACTCATATTAATGTCAATTGATTCGATATTAATTTAGCAAGTAACAATCGCTATTGTTGCGACTCCATGCAACAGTTTAAACTCCGCTATAATTTAATTATAATATAATAGTGTAAATTACAGGAAGATTAGGTCTGAGGAACGCTATTGAAATAGCAAAACTCGATATTTTAATTAACAAACAACAACTAACATTCGAGGAAGTATTTTGAGATCCTTTATTCAGCAATGTTCCCAGCTATTTCCAGTTATTTCGTCAGATATTCTGACGTGTCCCAGATCGTTACACGAATTTAGCATACGCGATCTAAAACTCAATTCGAAGTTGTCTCGATCGAAGAAAATTGTCGGTCCCAGGGAGTTCCGGCCGGAAGCCGCGATGGCGTTGGAAAGTCATCCAATCTTCCATCACATCGTGACGGCCTAGCATCGAACCTGGGGGAAAAGAGAATTTGGACGGGTAGATACGGTACGGTGTGCCGACTTCGGAAATTTCTGACGTTATCTCCAAGTCCTTCCTCCACGCTATTTCATCAACGTGGCTCCTGATGTATCTACAAAGGTAGAAACGGAAGTCACGTCGCGTCGGCGTACAATGAACTCTGCTGGTACCAGCCTCTGATTACGCCTACAAAAGATTCCGATGCTCCGCGACTTCAGCCTTCAGCGAATAGATGTTTAACCACGCGGCTGGACGTCGTGAATTTTCTGCGATATTCCGATATATAGATCCCCGATGATAATACTCGAGCAATTGTCACGGTACATATAACCGGGTACGAGAGATCCAGACGAGTCTTCTTGGCTCGTTTTCGTTAAATAGGTCGAAGATAACGTGCAACTCGCGGCCACAGGTTTTGCCGCAATCACGATGCTTCCTCCTTTTTTGCCCGAAGCGGCATTGAAACTCTCGTTTGATCCAACCTTCGCTTCAGTGTGTTCCTTAGTCGCGGTGACTCGACGATTTTCCCTCGATTCAGAAGAAATCGCGAGATTTTACGCGCTCTTAGACGAGAGAACCGAAGTGTTTGCAACGATACGGTGGAAAGAGGAAATTGATGTTTATAAAATATTTATCGTTGTTACGTTCTATGGTATTTGTGTGTTATGAAGGAATCTTAGTTCTATCTATCTACTTATTATTTATTAATATTAACTAATCAGTTATGAGTCAGTTACGAGTATCGTAAGGTATATTTAGCGTTCGTAATGGGTTAATCCTGTAAAGTGGCAGGACTCTCGAGTGGGTTGAATGGTTTGGTATTTCTGGACAGATTCATCGAACCCATCATTGCAGTCAATTATACTGCATTCGAAAATTTTCATGATACAACTTCCAATCTTTCAAAACAATAATTAATTACGAATTACTTCCTGTGTCACTAATACATGCTGATCTAACAGCTTATGATCCTGATCGATTATAATTAATCTAAATAACCCGAAGAAGAAAATTCTCGCTAGCAACGATCGACAAACCAGGATGTAGAATTTTCGCTACCCCAAATCTCCATCGATCCGTACCACTCTTCCTTGTACTTTCGATTTCCAGCATTTCTCTTCCTCGAAATTCCTAGAAATCACGGAGACAGTAGCCACGGAGGCAGGGATCCATAAAAATCGCTGTTTCGTAAATATCCACGTAGTCTTTCTCACGTTGTTTCACCACCGGCCCAGGGTACTATCATCTCCGCCGTTCAAGCGCGAAGTTTCGTTTCACTTTCTCCTTCGGCCGAGCGTGGACGCAGCTTTTTTCACAGGCAGAAAACGAAAATCACGAGCGAGTGGCTGGCTATAGGCGGATTGGAAAGTCTCCAGCGTAAAAATATCCTCGCGGAAATCCGAGTTATCTCTCGCCTCGCGTAAACCGCCGAAGGCTCAAGGTCGCGGATTAATTATTCGCCCTGCGGATTTAACGACTCGGGGATGGAATCGAGCCAGGGTTGCAGCCGTCAACCCCGGCGACGTCGTCGACTTCGCGAGGCGTCTTTATTGGCCGACGAGCCGGCTGATTTACGATTATTATCACCGCGAGATCACCACTATTCTTATTACCATACCGGTATCACCCTTAATTTACATATTATAAATCACCGATTATGTTCGAATTTATTATTCGGAATTATAATTATTATGGATTTTATTACGCGACGCTAGACCTACAGGCATGTTATGCGCCTATTTCCGTCGAACCGGTTAAGTGGCCGGTTTTTAGATAAAAATTGCATTATACTTTTTATAATCGAATCTAGGTTGCAGCCAATTCAATACGGGGTATAACTGGTAAACAAAATTTTCGTTTTAACGCTAAATCTATCAGGGTGCTTTTTACTGAAATATTTCGTCACTTTGGTCACTTGTTTCACACATTTTAAACTAATTTTCTGATTTTATTTCTTTGTCTACCAAGAGTATAATTACAAATATACCAAGAGTATAATTTACAAAAATAAATCTCACCTTTGTCTACGATATTTTCTTTATCGCAAGTAGATATATTTTCCAGCTTTCAAAGATGTTTTATTACGGCCTATCTCCAGTCGAGACCCGTCTGTATTTACCCGAAATTCTTGTTGCGATCGGTGTACAATTACCATTCTTATTTCCTCGATCTTGAAACTCGTTCGGAAAACCACATCGCTCCAAGGCGAGCGGAGACTTGACCGATCCTCCGTGTGTTTGCTCGATCCGTCCTCGTCTCTGTATCCGAACACCGTGGCCTTCGGTTTTCTTAATTTCGCCTGCGATGTGCACAGCTAAGGCCGTAAAGACCGGTAATATACGGTACGATCTGGGGACCAATGGGGAAACGCGACGGGGAAACGGCCATTGTCATCGGGAACTTCGACGAGCTGCTTCTACTCGCGATAAAACGGCGGATGGACAATGGTGAAGGTGTCTCGATCCGATTTCGTTGGTGCGTGAAAATCTCTGCGAGTCCGATTAATCACCGGTTGGTGCTTTTACTTTCGTTCGCGCAGACTCGGCGCGGAGGAAAGTTTACTTTCCGGTTAGCCGCGCCGAGTATGCGAGTACGTTGATTGATTCGTGGCAGCGACTCGTTGGTTTTACCAAAGTGTGTAAATTAGCGGCCACTGCAAGCACTTACCGTCTTTTTGCCCAGTCGTTCGACTATAAATTGAAATTACCTATTGGAAAACGGCTGAACGCGTGATTCTAGACGTCGGTGGTCTTTGATGATCCTGCCGCACCGTTTGGAAATCGCGGAATAACGAAGTGGCTTTGCGAGGTCCGAATGGTAATTTTCTTACTGCATATTTGCCTCGGAAAATTGATTTCGTCGGTTCCGAACGTATAAAGCAGCTGTCGATGAAAGGATAATAGGCTTTTCTGCTTGCCTGAGTCCGGTGTATCTCGGTTTCTAATTTATTAAAAATTCCTCGGACTTACGCAATTTCTTTCGACTATTCAGCTCGCTTCAGGCTTTTCGACGAAGATCGGAGGATTCCCCGTGCAGAATCGCGAGGAATTTATTACCCTGGAACAAAGTTAACTTCGATCCTACTTCGGAATGGGTAAATTGATTACGAGGGTAATATATTGGTCTTTGGAACACTGGCTTGATACGCAGACTTTACCTTTCGACAGAGATCGTAATAGAGACGTGCCGCAAGAATTTCAAGTTTTCGTTTAACTAAGGAAGAGCAGACCCGCGGGGCCCTCCCGTTCGCAAAATTTTCGCGAGCATATTGACGTTGCCGCATAAATCTCCTCTGATAAGAACAACATTCCGGTGTTTCGCTGAGTTTCGTCTACCACCTCCTACGCCGGGCGAAAAGTTGGATGAAAATTAAGAGGAAAATTCCATTTGATAAAAACGGCTTAGCCCGTTCCGCGGAACTTTTTCGTTGCAATAACACGAAAGAGAGAATGCACGTAATTCCGCGGTACGCGAGTGAAATACAGGAATAAGTGTTCCGTAAACAGAGGCTCCTTTTTTCCTTTTTTTTTTCTCCTGCTGAAAACGGATTAAAAAGGCACGGGCGGAATGTAGGATTGAATTTGCCCGCGGAGTAAGAGCGCCGTTGTTGCTATAAAACGAGCAAATTAATTACAATCTGTCGAAACTTGGTCGCTCGGGCTGTACATTGAACTAATTAGTCTTCGAGTAGCATAGAGCTCGTAGTTAATTGGCAATTGTTCGCGTCCATTTCGTGATTCCTCTTTTGTGAAAGATTAATTCGTCCCCGGCACGAATTCGCGTCACCCGGCTTTTTCGCCTCGACGGATGAACGCTGGTAAACAATGGAAATTTTCCGTCATCAGCCACAATTTTCTTCCCATTTCAAACCTTCTCTTCCACCCTTCGCTGACTTCTTAGAATCTACCAAATAACGTCGCGAGAGATTCCATGTCGACGAGAATTTCTACCCTCCTTTCATTTTTCTTTCCTTCGAGTCACACCTTATAAGCGAATTGGACGTATCGTTGTACCAAAAATTGGAGAAACACTAGGAGAATAACGCGAACACCAAGATCCTGAGAAGTAAAAATATTTATCTCGATATCTTAGATAGAAAAAGCTCTTTCGACTTATTAGCGATTGAAGTTTCTTTGGTATAGGTTCTAAATCTTGCAAACAATCTTTGCTTCAAACATTCTCAAATCGTCAAAAAATGCAGTAAAACGATATTACCAAATAGATAAGGCTCTTTCGTTTCATTAGCGTCATAGGTGCAATGCACGACTCTTGCGAAATCTGAACGGTTACTCTATAACCTTTAACATTTGGGTACAAAGACCTCCACTGTCAAACGATGCAAGGTCCAATCGCATAGGGACATAGAACCTATCGCCTTATTTTAGTAGTATTTCTCTTGGGCCAGTTCTAGTGGTAGAACACCAGCTACCGAGTCCCTAGGGCACTTGATAGAGGTTAGGCGAGTGGACTTGACCAGAGTCAACTTCCTCGAAATTTGCCGCACCCCCGGCAGTAAGCTACGGGCAAACATCAGCTTCATCAACCTAACCCAACCTCTCCTTTGCTTTCGCTCATTAGCGACAGAACTTCGTGGGATTTCGGTTCGAAATGCCGCGACCGATCCTTCGGAAATTCTCGGCTGGTCGAAGAAGCCGGAAAAACAACGACGCGAGTCCTCGACTTCCGCGGTGCAAACACACTAGCGCCGATAACTCGGGTAGACAAAGCTCTTTCGTCTCATTAGCGATGCGGTTTCGTGAGATTCGGGTCCCGGCCGGGGAACTTGTACCGGCCCGAAGGACAGCATCCAGTCACGACGAGTAACTTGTTAGCGTTTCCGTTATCCGTGTATTACGTGTCGTTTACGAGGATGTACACGTTGCGCCGGGGCCAAAACATCCGACGATGATTTACGAGGGCACCTTATGCAAATCGGCGGACCGGCGCAGTAGGAAGAGCCGGTCTGCCAGGCGATATTTGCCAGACTGGTTCTACATCGCGCATAAATATCCTCGTTCGCTTTGCAGCGACGCACGACAGAGATCCAGGGTCCACTCCGTGAATCATCGTCGCGCGAAAATAGAGCGGAAGAGGCTGGTTCCTCTGGCACGGATCTTAGAACTCCTGTATCGGATAGAGGAACCCGATTCCACCAGGGAGAGAGAGAGAGAGGATACCACGGGAACGGGTCATTCGAAGTATCAGGATCTCGTTAACCTCTGCACTCATCGTCCCGCGCTCACGACTCTCGAGATTCCCTTTTTTTGACCACTCTAACGACACTCCTGCTCGTGTATCTCGCGCCTGCCCTTTTCGTCTATCATAACGCTCATCAGGACGCCGCTCGGGAACCGGCGAGATATCGCAGGCGGATAGAAGAAATCGCGGCGAGAGGATGAGGCCGGGGAAAAACGTGGAACGCCCCGGGGTAACCTGCTAGGCAAGACGATGCGATAATCGGTCACGTAGCGCGCATTTGCCTCGTTGAAAAATCAACGGGGACACTTAACGCGCGCCGATGCTCGCCGTGAAATCGAGTTACAACGAGGCTAGGATCCCTTCCGGTTTTCAACTTTCAGAAAATTCACCCGTGTCTCGGATTCATATTCCTTTCGATAGCCCTTTGATTAGCTTCGATACGCTCGGATAGATTAAGATGGATTCCATCGAGTCACGCGGCCGACATTCCCGAGATTCGAAACTTTCGCGATGACAGGGCTGTTTCGAAAGTTCGCAATCTCGATACTTGGAAAAAGGTCCCGGGCAAAAAGGGTAGAACCCGAGTCCAGGAAGCTGACGTGAAATTAATTTGCTTATCCGAACCTCCGTGTAAGCAAATACTCGGCAAGGAACACGAGAGGCGTAGATTAAGAGGGAAAATAGGAAGGAGCCTCTCTCGTGTTTAATCTATTAAAAGCAGGGGCTAACGTTGTTTTATCAGTTTCCACGTCGTTGTACTCGCTTAACGATCCGCAATTTGCTGTCCACGAAGGCGCAGCAATTACCGGGATTCCCATCGAGTGGAGAGAAAAAAGTACCACGAGTTTGGTACCCCCTAGCCAAGGAGACCCGTCGATGAAGACGATCATCCCCGTAATTGGTCACGTTTTCTGCATTCGCGGTTAGGAATTGGATCCTCTTCGCGACATCTCGAGCGACGCTCGGCGCCAGGCCGCGTCGAACGTAGGTGCACGCGTAGAACGTAACGGCGATAATTATCCGAGTTTATTACCTAATGAAGGCAAAGGATAGGTCTGGCTAATAGATACTTTGCATCGTGATAGACGAGAAGGCGCTGGCGGGGAGCAGGCAAACGTTAAATTTAATTAACGAGCCGGGAACGCGCGTGGAGATACGCCGGGCACCAGGACAAGAAATTAATTGAACGTTTCGTGTTCGACACGAGCCGAAATTACTCGAAACTTATCCGCGCGCTATGGTTAACCATCATCCGATCCGACATGCGCCTAATGGCCGCGAGCAGTGCTGCCACCTGTCCGGCCCGGTCCTCGGGGCCCGTATGAAATTTCGCCAACCTCTCGCCGTTCCGCTTCGTGCTTCCCGCACATGTTTGGCTTGTTTCGGCTTGGCCAATTACGAATTTCAAACGGCCGCCGCGATGACTTGGCACGGGTAAGGTCACAAGTGACCTTTGCGACGAAATTAAATGTCAGGAGATCGATCCTCTGGAACAAAGGTTAATAAGAAACGAAACTAGCCGATCGAGTACGTATGCAAGAGTTATAATTGAACGCTCTATGACTCATTGCGCGTTATCTAATGTATTTTCTGAACGAGCTATGCAAAGATGGAGTTTCGTAATCTCTCGGATTCTTAATGTTATCTCTTTACAACGCAGTTTTCTTTCCTTCCTTTCTTTTTTTCTTGCTGACCGGTCTTCGACGTTGCGTTAGTTATTCAAACTCGACTCGACGTTTTTACTTCCGTTTCTTCCTCGTTCTCGTTATCGGCTCGCTCGTTCAAAAGCGATTCCGAAAGTTACACCGAATTATTTTTTTTTCCCATCCTTCCCGTTCTTATCGTTGTTCCACCTATTCAAATTTGGCGCGATAAAGTAGCCGCCTGTCGCCGCTTAAAGCGGAGATAATAAATGAACTGAAAACCTCGTGTCTCCTTAGTATCGCGCAGCGACATGCGTCTAGCGACATATATCTGGCAAAGTACATAATTCCAGTTTATCCTTCGAGCTTTTACGACTCGGTTTAGCACGCTTGGAGAATTCTTAAACGTAACTGCCTGACGATTGCTCATAAAGTCCTGGTCACGCGTTTATGCGTTTTTTTTTCGCGTACAACCGCAGGTTTATTTATTCGACCGTTACGATGAGAAGTAAGACGCATAAACGCGCGGATGATCGTCCTTCTCCCTTCCTTTTTCAGTGTCTCATCGAAAGGACATACCGGCCCAGGGTAAATTCGGTCAAAGGTGATCACCGGCGTGACTCATCGCGAGACCGTACGTAATCGTGAGTCACGGCGAAGTGAAATTGGAGTGCGAGTGCGGGTACGCGAGCATCTTGACACATTTGCATATCAATCTCGGCGCTACAAGCCGGAATTTACGCGCGGCGAATACAATGAGATTTTTCGCCGTTGCAGTCAGCACGCGACACGCTCTTTTAAACGTTTCAAGGATCTCGGAACGTATTCGAACAGGTTTTAACCGGGTTTCGCGTCCCGGTCGCTCCTCGACAGCGCGGCGGTGAAATAATAATTGATACTCGTTCCCTTTCGATTGAAAATCGAATTGCTTAAGCCGTTTCATAACGATGTCGCTGGTTGTTACGCGACAGAGGTGAAGTAAATATTATTTCATGCCTGCGCGAGTGTACATACTGGGTGTCACGTTTGCGATGAAATGCGGAAAAAAATTGTTTTAATAAAAACGTGCCGCGTCGTTTCGCAATGTAAATCATTCTTTTCCACTCGAGGTAGCGGAAGAGACTCCAAGGGCGAGTTAATTATCTCGCGTTCGATATCGGGACAGTTCCTTCGTGTTTGTTATGGTTTACGAGATATCGACATCTTGGAAATATCAAATTCTCGTATTAGCAAATTGTGTTTTCAAAACATAGCGTTCAAACGTGATAGCCTATAAATTATATAAATATAGAATTCTAACTTTTAATTTCAATTTTCTGCGATTAAAGATATATAAATATGCATAACACTAGATTTATCAGATCAGTCAAAATGACTGGTTTTGCAATTTCAATTGAAAATTCCTACTGCATGTAACATCTTCTTTCCGAAATGATATTATGACTTTTGCAGCCATAACTAAAGAATCAGTTTTATGAATTTTATATTATTTTATATGTATTCGTAACAAATATACTTTTTGTTATTGACACTTATACCAGTACCAGTCAAAATGACTGGCACATGTTTCTATGCGATGAAATGACATAAGGGCAGTTACAACAATTGATAAGTGCTGCAATGTTTTGCAATGTTTTTTTTTCGGACTTTAGTTTAACAGTTTGGAACAAATTTATTGAAAATAGTTACAATTGCTTCAAATCCGTGAGCGTTCACCAAAAATTATGAGCGATGAACTACAAACAATTAAGCGCTTGATTAATTGATAATGTCTATAAAAAATTAATTTTTGTATTACAATTAATATTATTCAACTTTTTTTGTCATTTTTTAAAAGTAAATAGAGATTGGAAACACCACTAAGCACTTTTTTTAAAGACCAGATATTCTGACTGGTCTTGGTAGAAATAGGTATACTTAAATAGCCGGTGAATCTAGTGTTAATCGATATAATACGTTAATATAGATAGAATTATTTAACTTCAGGGTCTGTTGTTAATTTTTCAGCGTAGAAAATACGTGAAAGGACACCTAATTTCCAATAGCATCGATTTCCTATAGATTCCGCTTGATTAGTCCTTGCGAGATAATTTCCTTCTTCCGGAAGTGGCTTGAGAACGGGCGCAAGAAGCCCGGCAACTCTCAAGGCAGTCTTTTCGCAGGTGATAATTTCCAGCGTGAACTTAATTCACGAAATAGTTGAAAATTAAATTTGCATGCCGCGTCGAGGTTGAAGCGCCGAGCAAAAAAGGCCGCGCCGAGCAAAAAAGGCCGCGCTTAGGAAACACACGCGCTTTTCATAAGATAAGTAGGTAAAAACCGCGGCAATCTCGCTCGATCGTTCGTAATTCGTCACGGTTAAGCCTCTTTTTCCCCGAGACGATCGGCTGCCATTTGTTATCCCTAGGTATCCCATAGAGAACGTGCAACGACCGGTAATCGGTGCGTCTGTACCTGCCGATACCAGTTCAGGTGTAAACAGGTTTTCAGATTTTCTCCGCGGGAGAAAGATCGTGCCCCAGATCCTCCCTTGCTCGCGTGTCAATTATTGCGCGCTACATGGCCCGCCGAATGTTAATTTAGCCACGTGCAAACACGCCTGTATACACGTGTTTCGAACATTATGCGACAGGTGAGCACACGCACACGTAAACCGCGAATGACGCATGGCTGTTGCCATGTTCAGGGGTCGGGGCAAAATTCGGCTGGAATCAATTTAGCCCAGTTCGAATCTGGTTTTGATCTTCTATTGTGCCAATAGCAAACAGCTATGCTAATTTTCTCACTCTTTTTATTTGCATATACGCGTCAGGAAATTATACACATGCGGTATTATTTATTAGATATATTTTATTTTTACGAAAATAAAAGAAAGATTCTTAGATGACTTAGGGACTTTAGGTGTACACTTTAACAATGTTAAATAGGGATAGAAACTTGGGAAAGCAACGGTAAATAATAAAATTGTGTTTATCGAGTTCTATCTAAAGTATCAAACACTCGAACCCTCCGACCTAATTATCATATAGACCGGATTAAAAGGGATCGAAACTCGGGTAGGAAAATTAGTTGTAAAAATTGGGCGAATTGCACAGAGCGTGTATTAATTCGCCGAGAAGACGGGGGAAATGGAGTGTAGTGAAAATAAAAATAGGAGAAAAATGGGATTCAATTAAAAGAGGTAGAGAAGTGGATTGGGTCTTGGAAGGGGATCGGAGAGATCTCGAAGTATTCGAGCGCGTGGCTCTCCAACGGGTATTTTCTTTCTTCGACTTTCCATCAATGCCCGCCGACCGAGAGTTATTCTACTTAGAGTTACAACGAGAAGGAAGTAGGTCGCGGTGATTTTCAACGGCCCTTCACCCGCGGCTGTAACCACCAATTCCGCCATTGCAGTTAAATCGCGATCAAAAGTTCTGCCGCGACTTCCCCGGCGGGATGGATATTTTTCCCGGCTAGCATCGCGTGATACGGTACAGTCGTATTATGATTTTCGTCGGTGTATCCCGCGGCTTGATTTATCGCAAACGAGGGAGCTGCTTGAAAGAAAATTACCGAACGGATAGGCGGTGCTACGCGACAGGCTGTACTTACGACCCAATTATAGCCGAGTCCTGTTACCTCGAATTATGGAAAAATTTATAGCCGATAAATTATCGTAGCACTGCGGCTTAATTGTTGGCACCGCGGAATCGGACGTTGTTGATGACGAGTATAAAACATCCTCCACCTTTGGCTGGATCGCAAAGGCTACACAGAGTCTATCCGTTGCAACTATTATGTTTATGGCCAGGCCAGGGGCTGATTTATCGCGTAAGCGCTCGGGTTTATAGTTCCCTTCGTTTAATAAACGTTTAACAGGGATCTTAGACTAGATCAATTGCTAATCCGTGATATCCACTGGCAGTTGGTAAATCTCGGGCCGTGCTTCGTGACGGCTATCGTCATTCTCGGCCACGTGAAAGGTGGTTGGCTCCGGAGAGCTTTTTAAGTACACTCTGCTAGATGTACATCAGCCAAGGTCTTCGAAGTCTACTTTTTTCCACGAATCTCGATCCTTGTTCGCGTGTGATCTGTGATGCGAAGCAGACGTCTTTCGTTACACGGGTTTGCGGATCTGTATCCTCGGGTTCAAGGGAAGATAGGGTCGGTAGATGTTCACGGTTTAACCCTTTGCGGACGAGGAACGAAGCTAACGATACGTTCGGTGTATACCAAGCGATTAAAAACAAGTCGGAAATTCTCTGAATTAAAAAATATTTACAACGATGCTAAAATTTTTCGCTATATTCTAGCTATATCTATCTTCATCTATAATGAAAGATAGAACGAAATCTACTTTTTTTTAAGAATCTCGATTCCTGTATCTCCAGGTTCAGTGAAAGATAGAGTCGATAGATGATCAGACCAAGTAGTTCATGAAAATTTTGATCATCGTCCATAAGATATTCGGAAAGTAGACATTTTTCACTTCGTTTTGAGATCGATAGGCTAGGTCAAAAGGAAGTGGTTCGAGATCGAATTCTTATTAAATATAAACCTCCCGAAATCCACTGGAATATCAAAATATATTTCAAGTACCACGAAATTATCCTTCGAGCTACCTCTAATTATTCCAAAGTCAACCCTACTAGCCCGGGATAATGATTTCCAATTTTCCCGCGAATCTATGGGCATTCCGGCCCGAAATTTACGACGCCATGAAACAACTGCCATCCACGTATGGAAACTGAAATCATACCGCGGTAATTACATATATTCGACGAGAGCGGGCAATGAAAATGCTCGAGATAAACAATTTGCGCGTGCATTCTAACCGTGGTAACCGCAGGGGAGAATCAAAGCGGGTCCGCGAGTGTGTTAAATCGAACATTGTAGTGCAGGGGTAGTTAGGAGAATTGAATGTTCAAACGGAAAGCATCGGGTATATGATAGCTTGTTTGCTGGAAAATCCTACGCCCCTGCAGCGAGGTCCGTAAGGAGCTATCTAATTTGGCTCGCTTTGATCTCTCCTGTAACCTTTATTCGTTCATTAGTCCTGACGGCTCGGCTATCGTCCTTTACCTTCCGGAACACTAATTATGCGTGCTATTAGATACCTTGCGGATCGTCTTTATTAACGTCTCCTGGACTTTCGTTCGCGAAACCGCGTGCAAACGTTTGCCGCGGTGATCGATGCGTTCGCGTTTCGACTTTTGATAATTTCCTCGCTAATTTAGAGACCGAACGAGGGTCGACTACGAGAGAGTGGATGCACGGTGACAGTGAAATTATCAAACCGGTTCGCTGGTTTCGGTCTTCTGGTTTTTGTAATTACTGGAATATACGGGTACTTCTGGCGAAATTATTCTGTTTAGATGCAAACGCGATTACACCACACGTGTACACGCGCGCGTATTTAGCTTCGTCATGTCGGTTTAATTAATTTTGACATGAACGTGCAGCATATCGAGATAACTTGACGGTTGGACGTTCTGTGTATTAAAATGTGATTAGGGTTATTCGTAGCTTTGGACATTACGAATATGCCATTATGTGGAAAATTTGTCAAAAAATCGTGATCGACGCGAAAGGACGCGTGAGAGGATATGGAAATTTGCATATCGCGTTACTATTATAATTAGCATTGTTCGGGGATTTGCTCCTTTCCAAAGTCAGAGGATTTAGAAATTTGTTAAGAACGCCTCGATTCTAATTGGTATGGACATTGAACGAGAATTTTAATGATTCGCACGAGCAATTATTGCCGAAATTAGCCCGACGTAATTAAAGTGTAATTTTCTCGAATAACAACCCTTTGGCATGGCAATTTTCGACTAATGTACCAGATGCGCGGTGAGAATTTTTAAAACACGCGATACCGCGTATAATGCATTTATATTATACGTTACACGGGGAATTAATAACTAATAACACAGCTGCCGATGCGGTTTTTAAAATCCAATTCGCCCTCCTCGAATTTATTCGAAAACAAGGTTCATTATACGCTTCGAAGAGTGCATTTACATTTCCCAAAGTATTTTCGCTTGATCGATAAAAAAAGTAGCGAGATAGAGAGGGGGAGAAAAAAAAAAGGGAGTCGTTTTAGGCTGGAGTCGGGCGCAATTGTTTAATCTTTCCCTGGATAGCTTCTGTATCCTGCAAAAAGCCATCAAACAAGCGACGCCCTGCGTAATTGAAATTACGCCAGGGACCCGCACATCCTGCTAGAATGGCAATCGTTAATTGGCGAGCAAACGGCAACTAATTTAATACACACACGCTACTCCTATCTCGGTCTGTGTACACGTAATAATACGTCTGTATTTGCTGTCGATGTTAACGGCACCAGGTGAATTATCGAATTGACATAGAACGAAGTTTCAGCCTTTTTTTCCCCCCTTTCTCGTCAAACACAAGGCTGCTGCGAATATCTCGAACCGCGTAGAAACTTTCGAAAATTACACGCGCGTAAGACACCAACGAATTTCGGTGAAAACGAGACGTGAAAGTAACTAGATCCCGATACCGAATATATATGTCCGCTTTCGTCGATCGAAATTAAAATTTCTCCGACGAGCGCGTGTCGTGTTTGCATAAAAATTGCAATTTTACCTTACACGCGAATCCTTTGAACACCGGGGATTATGGCAATTCTTTCGAAACGATTCCCTTTTTTTTTTTCGACTGCGTTCTCGATCGATATTTCCATTCAAATTTCTCCAATAGTTAACATCGTTGGACACGTGTCGCGTTTGCATAAAAATTGCAATTTTATCGTACACTCGAATCCTCCGGTGGATTTTTACACGCGAAATGGTATATCATTTAGAGACGTTACTCGTGCACACTCAATTTCTATCTCTTTTCGCTTCCACGAACGAACGATTAATCACAGCGGCAAAATAAATAACAAATGCAACAACACGAGAACGCGCCGCAGCCACGTGTACCCGCAACAATTCTGAATAGAAATAAAACGAGAGTTTCCAACCTTCTAACCGATCAATTATTCCACTTAGCAATTTTCCCCCAGACGAACGTTCCTAGATTCCCTATCAGTCTATTTGCTACGTCCGATCCTGCTGCGCCGTGCTCTAAATTGCGCTTCTTCTACGGCCTAAAAACCACGGCAAAGGAGCCGCTGCCGATCTGCCCGCGGCATCGTGTAATTAATTAATTAAGCCTGTCTGAACTTGAGCGAGTGATACATCGTATCGCGATACCGACTGCTGATTAGACGTCGCGATATGATGATGCACGCGCATCAGGTCATGCTGATCCCACACTAGCCTGGGAAGACTTTCATTGGGACGGGATGAAAAAAAATAATACCAGTTCCGGCATAATGTGCCGCATAATAATCAGGTGTACACCGGTTCTCTGCCGGTCTCGTAACAATATCACGGCAGAAATTGCCCTCAGGTACGTAGGTACAGTTCGCCACGAATCGTACACGTCTCTTCCTCTGTCTGTCTTCAGCTGCCGTGTTTCCGCCGCCATTCTCCTGGCTCTTCTTGCCTCCATTATGCCTACTCCTTGTGACTTCCCTTTGTCCATGCAACGTTGATTAGATCCATTTTTCATGCACGAGTTTCTACAACGTCTCCGCGCACCTCTTTTCCTTCTCGTTCACCCAACCGCGCAGGTCACTCGCTTTGTAATCGCTGCTTTCACGTGTTTCGCGCGATCGGTCTTTTTCTTCCATTTGGAGAAGTTCGGTGTCTGGATAGGTTTGCTTTTGTTTTCTAATGCGATCTTCCAGTGACTGTTTTTGTTAGTTGTTGAATTTGAATTGGAGTTACTTTTGTAGACATATTGTTGACCAGCTGTTTTTCTCAGTTTATCTCATATCACTGATTATTTCTTCGGAATTCGATGTGAAAATGAAATTTCTTTCAAAATTTCTTTTTCACAGTAAAGTATACACTACTTAACGGGTTTTATTTAATTAAATATTAACTAAAGAATGAGTTTACTCGTGACCGGTCAACAATGTGTTAATGTTCCAACTGGTGGGAAATAAATCAGGTACTTGGAGATTTGGCAATCTTTTTAAAATTTCGCGATATCTTCTAAAAGAGGTTATAAACTGATCTTATAATTAGTATGACTTGAGTGGAAAATTGATACTATATTTAGCTCGAAGCAATACTCGTATTTACCAGTTGATTTTCAGGTTAGAGCTTCTAGGAAAAGATAGTAACCTGTTTAGACGCAGGTACATAGTCCTAATTCAGAAATTATTCCACATTTTCCATTCATTTTTTCACAGAGGAAATTTGTATATTTCCTAACATTTTTACAATTAATTTCCCATCCAATAAATTCAAAAGGCAATGCCTATTAAAGAAATAATTAACTAATTGCATGCAGTTGGAAATATTTTCACGAGTAATAGAAGAAAATTCGTAATAAAATGGCGAAATCGAGTGTTCGGAGCGATAATTCTGAATACGGAATTTTTAATGAAAATTTTGAAAAATCTCCCTCATTTCGCGTACGTTTATAATTTTTCGACGATTGTCCATTGAGGTATTATTTTCACCGATTCCATCCTTTCATCGCTTTGATATTTTCCATAAATAATCCGACTCTCTTCTGTTCGACCAAACCGCCGAATTTCTGGGCCCTGGTTGTATCCTGGCGTTTCATACATCACGTAGCCGTCTGTTTTCATTTTTGCCCATCAGGGCCGAAGAAATAAATCGACACGTCGAAGTCGGTTAGCGTAACGCGCGCGTTTCGCCCATCTTCGCTTCCCGTCCGCGATAAATCGCCATTGCTTCTATTCCCGCGGACAATTTATCGCACTGTTAATCTCGCATCGCCATCGTGGGCCAGCCCGTACCTGTGTCCCGGCTGTTCGTACACGTGTATCGGTGTTACGCAGCTTCATGAACGCGGGCATGGATCATTACTTTCGCCCGTTGCCTCTCGTTCTGCTGCCGATCGATCGTAAATCTCGGAAACATCGGTTTCCACCGTTTAAGGGCACGGTTTCAGCTATGGTGGTTTTGCAAGCCGCCATTGATCGACGTACCCGTTAAATCTGACGTGGCAGGCGCCTTTCGTGGCGTGCTGGCGATAATTTGAAGTATATTCTCACGATACGGATAGACTGTGCAAGGAACCGTTCCTCGTTGGAACGTGAGCAGGATCTCTTACCACCTCTAGAAGGCTTCCGAACGCTGTCGCGTTTATCAACTGTTACATCTCGTCGCGAACCGGTGGGGCCTTGCTGTTATTTGTTAATTAGAGACACGCAGATATCGCTCGTTCGCTCTGTTTCTCCGTGATTTATCGCGGCGGGATTTTATTTTGAAGGAATCT
>NIJG01000087.1:171417-204824 GCA_002201625.1 Euglossa dilemma | reverse complement strand
AAACATTCTAAACAAAGAAAGGGTGATCCAGCACAGTCCTTACAATATGTCACGACTTTTTTGCTACAGTTTTTTGCAATTATTCTTCCTAGCTTCTTTGAATTTTTTTGGTAACAAATTTTGCAAAAAAAAATAATTGACGATCGCGCGAAATCGTGTTTATACGCTGTAACTTATCTATTGCAGATAATATTTCAACGTTATATGTATCGCTAAATAGAAAATTCATCGTGGCACCACGGACAATCCCGGTAAAATTGGCGTGGCATTCAACCTGTTAATACGTTTCTTATTGCTAAAATTACTGTTATTTCTATCCGCTACGTTTACGTGCCTGTCCGAGATCGACAGCTCTAACGTGAAACTATTTTCCCGTGTGAAAAGCCTGGATGAAGTTGACAAGATCCGTGTTCGATCCAACCCCTGGCACAGTCTGCTCCAAACAAATCCATCGGCTGAATTCCTCAGACTACACACGCGCATACCTCTCCATTACACCCCGCAGGAATCGCAACCGAGTCACGTAGCCAAAGGCCAAAACAAAGCAGCCTCTCCATTCATTTGCTCCTCGCAACACTGCCATTTGGTTCTGCCTTTCTTCATCGACATGCAGCCCGTCGACGTTCCATCGGCTGCCTCGGCAACCCATGGGGCTCATGGTATCGCGATCAGGCGAGGAGGCCAGCCGATCGGTCGAAAGTTACCGTTTCGCTTTTTACTCCGGCCGTTTCATCGCCTGTCAGTCCGCCGGTCCCGATTTATCTTCGCGGACGTAACACGCGTCGGTCTTCGGGATTTATCTGCGCTGCGGTGAAAAATAAATTACCCGATGATGCCCGGTTGCCCGTGAAACACCGTAAACGCGTCTACGCCCACGTGTTTCTCTATTATCCCGTCAAATATTTACGATCCGCACGCTCGCGGTCTTCCGCGACGGCTCGAGCGGGTCCGGGCCTGAACCCTTTCGCGGCCCGGCCGTAAACAGACGCCCGGCGTCGACGCGGCGTTATCTTATCGGGCCTATCCCTCGTCCTTCTTTTCTCCACCGCTTTCCCTCCTCCTCCTCCTCCTTCTCTGGCGAATTATTTTCCCTGGAAAGTTCGAGGGCTCCGGCATCCTGGCTTAATAAATTCGTTTCCGTTCCCTTGCTCGCGTACGCCTCGCTGCGAGCCAAGTTCCCAGTCTGCCGGACGACTTACGAGTGCAGCTAAATCTCCAGACTCAGCCGGGTATACCTCGGCGTGTAATTAATTGACATGCTAACAGGCCAGTTACCTGGCAACGGATTAACACGCGTTCCTTATTGGCGATTAGTCTGCCGCGGAATTTAAAGGCTTGGCTGTAAAAAGGAAGCTTCCTAGTCGAGGTTAGAGAAGCGTAAGCATCTTTTTCCTGCTTTTATTTTTGGCGGGAGTTCTCGTCGGATCGAATTTCGGGTTTAAATATGGAGGTTTGAAGAAGATTCGTATTGTTAGGAAATCTCTCGCCTTTTGTTTTGCTCTTTATGCATGGTAGGGAAATATATAATTGAAATGCACGCTTCTACAGACATTTACATTTACGTATTTTCTTTAAAAAAACAAAGGATGAGTTTAATTTGGAAACGATTACGATATTAACCCTTTCATGGTAAAATTATTCACATGCATACGTATATTTCATTTCGAATAATTATAAAATATGCATAACGCAACAGAAGTCGCTTCACGTATATTTTTATACTGAAAACTGAGTTTTGTGGTTCCCAATGGACTTGGCATGGATAAAAGTAAGTGGATATCACAGTTCCCATTAACCACGAAAGGGTTAACCCTTTCATGGTAAAATTATTCGCAGGCATATTTAATTTACACGCATATTTAATTTCGAATAATTATAAAATATGCATAACGCAACAGAAGTCGCTTCGCGTATATTTCTATACTGAAAACTAGGTTTTATGGTTCCCAATGAACTTGGCATGGGTAAAAGTAAGTGGGTATCACAGTTCCCATTAACCACGAAAGGGTTAATAAACTTAATTCTTTGCACTCCGAATTATATTTCAATTCTGTTACAATCAGTTTCCGACGCTTTTAATTGTTTTATTTATTAATTAGACTAAAAAAATAGGGTAATTTAAATAAATAAAGGAAGGAACAAATTCAATGAAATGTTAATTTTATTTACACTATTGTTGTATTTGTAATATTTAAGCGATAAAAGAGCTCTTGATGTAAAAATTTATATCGAGTGCAAAAGGTTAATATCCTATAATAATAGCTAGCAACCCATCCATCAAATTGACAGGAAACCCCGTAAACCCAGTGTTAAAAGAAATTCTGTGCAACTTGGGTTTCTACTTTCTCCAAAATCGCGTGCTCCAAAAAATTAACGATGGAGAAACGCCGCATGTATTTGGAATATCTTATTATTCGTTAATTTATCTCCTTCAGTCAACTCGATCGTCATTACCGTCATCTTCTTTGAAAAAGTCCCTCTTTAGTCCAAAGTTTCTTGCGTTTCTCGTGTTCCAGGAAGGCATTTGCCAGAAATATTGCACCACGTTGAATTAAAAAAGGAAGCAAAGTAAAACGAAAGCGCGTAGCAACGAAACTCGCCGTGTAGTAACAAAGATTAAACGTTTTATTTTGTAAAATAACCGAAGGAAACACCACAAGGTACACTCGCTACTAACTAATTTGAATTTCCTTTCCCGGTAGGAAAAAGTAGGAAAAATTCTCCCGTCAGATTCCGAATCTTCTATTCACTCTTTTCTATTTCATATCTCGACCTAACGATTTCTATTATTTCACATTTATTGTCACGTATATTTATCAGATCGGAATAACGAGAATGTTTCTAAAGATAGTTTCATTTGCCTATCTGCGTTATTGACAATGGGATATCGAGGCGCTACCGGCTCGGGGCGTTAATATCGATCGCTATTAATTCGATTAGAGCAAAGATACAAGCGGCAACGAGTGATCCGGGATGCAGCATATGGCTCGATAACAGTAATTTCAGCGAATAATCGTAATCTGGATGCACCTTAGGGTCGGGCCGTCTGGCTGGTTCGGCGGTGCGTTGACCTAATCGTCCGTAAGACCCCGGTATTATCTTGTCGAATCTTCGATAATTGCCGTGCAAGCAATTAACGGCCAAGTTCGGACAATGATACGTACATACCTACGTATACGTATCCTGTTATTAAGAAATTATCTATCGTCGCTGGCCTTCTTATCGCGCCACCGACTGGTCCGGAATGAGCCATTGTGTGCAAATCCGACATTTTTCCTCCCTTTTGTCGCGAACAGTGGCGGCCGTCTCGTATTAAGGGGACAAGATAAGATCGTCCGATGAAACTCGAGCACAATGCCGAATAAATGGCGATTAATTAGTCCGCGTAATAACCCGCGACGTAATATCCGATTTTTCGCTACCGTTCTAATTACCGCGGATTAAACCGATTCGACTTTGGGTATCATTGTCAGCTCGCGATCGATTATTCCGTTAATGTTCCCGATCGCTGCGTTCTCTGGTGTCTTTCTCGAGACGGAGATCTCTTGAGAAACGTTCGTTTCCGAAATTGCATCGCGGCGCGGCGACATTCCGCTTTTTTCACAGACGCCGAGTCGAGTTTCGCAATAAGAACGACGGTGGTTGAACGATGATCGGTTAATTACGCTCTTTCACTGAAGGAAATAAGACCGGGGATATGAAAGGTGCCGGTCTTTCTTGCTGGTAATCGCGTTTGTTTCCCACGCGTTCTTGCCGCCATTTCCGCGCAGCGGGTAATTAGCGGCTCAGATCAGTTTTATTTCGTCCCGGGCTAATAAGTCGGAAATTGGTCGAGTAAGGTGTGGGTGGTTTTTCAAATGGTTTCACCGAGGGCTCGGTGTTGAGGTCTAGACGAGTTTTCAGTACGAAAAGTCAAATGGATAATTTCTTAAAGAAATCTCGAAATGTTTTAGGGTATTAGAAATTTAAGAAATCAAAATTTAATATGATATTAGTTAATATCGTAAATATGTTTAACTTGGAACTTTTTATTTATAGTTTAATTATAATTTTACTTATAGTTTTAATACTTGGTATTAAATATTAAGGATATTCTATGTTCTTTGTTTAAGAATATATACTACTTTTTGAATGTTTTATATATTTAACCCATTTGCATCATTAGGTGGAATAATCCGCACTCGATAATTGTTACTTTACTATTTTGAATTTATTTACCGTCCAACAAAATTACGTAAATATATATTTACGTTATACATCGTATAAAACGATTTAAATTTAACACAAGACTACTATAGGGGTCAGAAAAACTCGTTTTGGACATTTTATTTTCGTGATTGCTGAAAACATGCATGTGATATTCTATTAAAATAGGGTCACGAATTACGTATGCTCTTCTATTTTCATTATGTCGTATTAATTAATTCCAATTGCATTGTGTCTAGGTATACATTACAGATCGGTAGTTCTAGCGTTAAGGATATTTCTTCGTTAATATTTCTCGTGTAAGAATATCGCAGAATTCACAAGTATAGAATACGGAATATTCTTTGAAAATATTCTGGGAAATGGCGAATGGAAAGGCGAGTGTGGCAATTAAAACGGATTTAAAGGCAGGGTATCATCCTGTCATGGTAATAAGGAAAGCGAGAAAGAGAAAAAAGCTGTATCTGAAAGATGCGCATTGGAGATGGTCTATCATCGAGATTTTTCGATGGGATCTCTTTCAAAGCCATCGAGTCCGCCAAGTTTTTATTGGATATCTGGAAAACGAAGTCGACATTTTCTATGAAAGAAATCCCGTCGTACTCCTCTCGGCTGAATAGTTGCACTTTCATCTTCGGAGTGACTCGCGGAGTCTCCGGAAAAACGAAGCCGACGGTCGAATTCGAAATTGAATCCTCTTAACTCGAGAACGTCTGCATCAGGGTTAAGAATAAATGCATCATACCGATTTCGACTTCCGCTCGCCTCCTTTCGGACCTGTCCCCTCTTTATTTTAGGACCTGCAAGTTGCACCACTTGTTTCTCGAATTAGACTACTCCCTTCTTTCCTCGAATCCTTCGTCAGAGTTATTGATGTTTCCGATTCGCGAGGTAGCGGGAAGGTTAGTTATAACCATAGATTATAAACTAACTAACTTTAGTTATTATAAGGAAATTAGTTCCTTAATTTGAGAAACTTAAAATAAGGAACTCCTTATTTTAATAACCTATTAGTTCCTTAAAATCCTCAAACACTTCTGAAAAATAAAATTAAATTCAACGAGTCGATAGTACGATCCTCACCACGAGTGTGACGTGAAATTATAAATCGAGGAATTGGTATTATATAATATTAAAAATTGCGATAACGAGCATGTTGTCGACACGACACTAAATTCAGAGGAAAGAATTCGATTTCTCGGATTAAATAACAGATTATCGAGGAATAATAGTTGGGATCGAATCGAAACGAGACGAGGAGTAACGATTAAAAGAATCTCGAGTTTCCCATGAGTTTTTCTCAGCCATTTACAATTTCGCGAGTAATGTAGCATACAAGACCATTTCGTATTTATTTCACAGTAGCTCCGCGATCGCTATCACTTTACGACTTCCTCATTTCGTATACTATGAAGGTAAATAATACCATCTTCTCTGTTATCGTTCTAAACGACAGGAAGCGTGATTTTAACCGCGCTATATCGCGGTTAGTTATTTCAGTTATTATGTTAATATCGCTCCTTGCAGCACCGTCTTTCACCCTATTAGACCTGTTACGGATTTCTCATTACGCACACTATGGTATCAGCAAGATATACACGGTGTACCTCGATCCAGAATACTGTATCACGGTGGGTTCGTTTGTAAGAAGCTCGTCAGCATCGCACCCCTGTAAATACGGACCCCTGTTTCTTTCGTGCGTGCACCACGGATTGCGTTAGGGTTGTTTATTCTGATAAAAATTGTGATCTGGTTATGGTAATGTTTCTTCGTCAGGATAGAAAAATTTGTCATCGCTTAATCAATTTATTCGGAATTTATTAACGATCCTATTAAATCAGTCCTTTTGTTTATTATGACAGGAGGGAAATTTATTACTGTTTATTCGAATAAAAATTTTATTATATCATGGAAAGAGAAAATTCTAAGCTGTTCACTTCTTCGATAAGAAGTTTGATTTATTTTTTCATTATTATAGTAAAATAATTTATCATTTTTGGTTAGTTTAATTGGGATTTAGTTGCGTGAAAGTTTTAATTATATCACGGTAATTTTTCTATATTGAGAAAGTAGGAAAATTCGTGGCAGAATTTAATCAGTTCAATTGCAATTTAACGCTAAACAAATCGTGTTCTAAATTCATGGTAATAATTTGTTAAAATAATTAATTTAAAACGCGGGAAAGATTTTAGCGCCGGAGCTGTCATGGAAAGTCAAACAAGCGTTAAACCTGCGCGACGCTGAGCGTTGAAATGCAATTCGCATTTCGCGTGACTGAATATTTAGGTTTCGTTAACACTCGACCGCGAACTCGCGTAATTTTTGCGGAATTACTGCAACGCCCTTTACGCAGAGATTTTACCGCAACGTTCTATGACGATTCTGGACAATTACACGGATCGCGTGACTATTTTGGTAAACGACGTGCTTTCATAATTCCGTGCCATTTTGGAAATCTGCCGCTGGCTTTTTAATTCTATTTCAGAATAAAAATACTCGCTTTTCCGATTAATTTCATATACTCTTGCATAATATTTTGAAATTATAAAATTCTAGGATAAAAACACTTGATTCTCTGATAAATTCGCCATACTTTCGCGTAATTCTTATACCATAAAAGTCCAAAATAAAAACAAACGATTCTCAGATAAATTTCGATACACTTTCTTTTAATATGATCAATTTAATTCTTTTTATAATAGTTTCTATTATAACAGTAAATATATTCGAGTATAAATTTCACTTTTCACTTCAATATTTTCAATTTTTCATTACATTCGTCTCAAAATTTCAACAGTCTTTTCGTCCTTCCTTTTTTTCCGAATCAGATACAATTATTGCAGTAAGCAATTGTTTTATCAACTATGTAAAGATACAATCTAAATTTATCCATTTTCCCTGTGAATTTTCCACTTTCCCAGTGTGAAACAATCACAGGCAGACGGATAACTTACAAAACAGTATCTCTCGCATTCATTCTCGCTGTAATTTCGAATTCCTACGATACGACGTTCTACTGAAAATTTTTGAAAAGTTATACCGACGATCTCGATTTTACGTTCGCTTCGAAACTCAGTCACCCAGGAAAATGCAAATTCATCTTCGATATCGGGCACGGTTATCGTCCCCCGATTGTCACGAGATGACAACTGGAAAGGGAGGGTAAATTAAAAAGTCGGTGAACCGCGGAATTGCTGGTAAATTAGGAAACTTTGGCAAGTAGGGAAGAAACGCTTTCCTCGGCTTCCTTCGATCTCGATCGCGTCGATACTCTGGCATGAAAATGGAAATGGCAAATTCTTTTCACCGTTAAAGTAAAAAAGAAACAAAGGTGTAGGAAATATCGTAATTAATTTGAAGCCAATGACGTCATCTTTTCATAAGCGTAAAAACAAATAAAACTACGCAAATCCTTTTGTTTTTCGAGGCACTATCCGATGCGTTGGAGTCATTCTGTCATAAAAGACGTGTATTTTATTATTTTATTGTCACAATAAAGATGTTGGGTAAGGGATAAAAGTGCATGAAGTTTATTTTAATTCTAACAAAAGGTTATTTTTATATTTNGCACTATCCGATGCGTTGGAGTCATTCTATCATAAAAGACGTGTATTTTATTATTTTATTGTCACAATAAAGATGTTGGGTAAGGGATAAAAGTGCATGAAGTTTATTTTAGTTCTAACAAAAAGTTATTTTTATATTTCAAGGTATTAGGAGAAGAAAGTGCAATAATTGTTGAGAAATCGAATATTCCGCCGTGCTTAATTAGCTACTGATAGATATTAATGGATGACACCACGTGTGTGTATATGTGTGTGCAATCTCTGAGTAACTGATAATCTTCTGCTTGTTATGGTTTCGATGAGTATAAGTGTTAATGCTGTTTTATTTGTATAGCTAGTATATCTCAGTGCGCGAATTAAATAAAGAAATATCCATTTCGCAATGATAATATTTAAACTAGAAATATTCAAATGTCTTACGTGTGAATATTCCGAAAGATATTTAAGCTCCTGTTTTCTTGGGATATTTCGGATGAAAATTTTACGAAATGTTTAAATTAATTAAAAATATTTCTTGGTTAGTAGTAGAACCATCAAGTGAAAATAATTGGTTTCAGGCTCTTCGGTTATGTATTTGGAAAAAATTCACGTTATCTTTCATTAAGATAAAAACTTAATCACATATGCCTGTTTGTTATTATCGTTATCTTTGTATACTATATTTAAATACACATTACAGATCAGTAATGTATATGTCAGTGAGCTTAGTCATTTGTGTATACTATATTTAAATACGCATTACATGTCGCTGGTTCTAGTATTAATCTGTCAGAGTAAAATCGCTGATTTTAATGAAATTTGGTCACAATTATACGGTAATTAACTTTTAACTATCCCGTGTGTATAATTCTTATCCATTCGCTTCAATTTTTTATCTATCTTGATTTACGGTTTGTTAAATATTTAAATTTAACATCTTAAAATTTTGTATATCAGCAGAATTATCGCTAAATATCTAGTACATAAAAATAAAACGAATTAAATAGTTATCTAATAATATTCTATTTAATTATCGACTTATGTACAATTCTTATTGCTTCAATTTTCGTATATAACATCCAAAATTCTGTCTGTTCGCGTTACGCTAAATATAAAAATTTAACATCTTAAAATTCTCTAAATTTATCGTAGATTTATTACATCTAACCGTACAATTCCCGTAAAAATGAAAAAAGCGAAAGAGTATAAACATCGTGGAACTCGGTTATGTAATTTAATTAAAAATATTCGAGTAGTGAAAATATTAAAATAAATGTTACAACATATATTCGATCGTGTATGCGTGTTAAAAAAATTTCTCCGTGTCAGTTTGATCCTCTATTAATTTACCTATTCCGCTTGATTGAAAATCAGAAAAGGTTCGGGTAATTACCAGGAATATTCTGCCATTAAAATTCCTCTACTTGCCGGCCGGATCGATTGTTCCCGGTAGATTCGTTCTCGATACATCACGTTCAACTGTTCGAGAAAGTTCCGAATTAATTTCACTTTATCGTCGTACGCTGGATTTAATTTCGAACTCTCGTAGCTCTTGCATTCGCCTTGGGAACGTTTGTCTAGGATCGTTCTTTGGAGATTGGCCGTTCTGTTCAGAAATTGGTTCTTTCTTGCCCCTGTCTAGGATGGGCGGGGTGAGGAGTTGCGGAGGAAACTACGGTGTTTTGCGGAGATTAACTATAGTACCTTCTCGAGGAATGATTGTTTTATACGATTACCGGGATGCCGGGGAATTTTTCCAAAGCGATATCTCGCCTCTTTATCGAGCGAGAACGATCCACCCTTGGGAACTTTTCGGATTTCGTTGGAAAGGTATGAATGAATTTCCTCGAGGCTCGAACATCCATCGTGTTTGCACAGGCAGTGTCGAAACTGTGCAAACTCCAGTCGCTATCCGAATTTTCGCCTATTGATTTTACAATCTCCGAAGCCCAGAATTATGGCATTGGATTCGAACGTCGGAAATGAGAAAGCCCTAGCCGCACTGTGCGAAAGCGATAAGGAAATAGCGATTCGGTTCTTTATCGGGACACCTTCCGTTCCCTATAAACCTCGTTTGCATAAACCGAAGGAATTTTGGATTTTCTCCCTTCCGATACACTGTTGAATCTTTGCTTCGCACATCTTCTTGTTTCCATCTCATTTTAACCCTTCTAGTATCTATCGATGCAGTAGTAAATACCTAGTTGAATTAATTGTTAGAATTTAATTTTAAACGACTATCAAATATTTCTTGGCATTTCGAAATTAACGATTATGGTATTCGAATGTTTGCCGAAATAATTACAAAGCGAAAAGTTTGAAATTTGGTATCTGAATTAAGAAATTCAAAGTTTCTTGGCATTTCGAAATTAATGATTAAGGTATTCGATTTTTTTCCGAAATAATTACAAAGCGAAAAGATTGAAATTTGGTATCTGAATTAAGAATTTCAAAGTTTCTTGGAATTTCGAGATTAACTGGCATTAATCAAACGTGTCATTCGATATCACACGTCAACTTCGAGTAACTCGATCTCAAATTGGTGTCCTGTAGTGTAAATTGGTTTCGAGTTAATTCCAAATCTTGATACTGGCTTCGAGTATTCAAAATGGTTCCTGACAAGTTAGCGTTATCTAGAATTCTGTCAACTTTTCGTCGGTATTTTCGAGTCGCGTATTTCTAACGAACTCTGTCAAACATCTCGCACTTCACCCGGTGTCTCACATCCCAAAAATTTGCTGTGTCGTACCTCGGACAGTCCGAAATAAATAATTTAATAAATTCGACTTGAAATAATCAATCGTCGCGCACTAGACTTGGGATTTATTCCAAGTGCACGCGCGAATGCGCAGGATCACGGAGATCGGTGACAGACGAGGGTGTGATCAAAGATGGAAACACGTTGTTCATTATCTCGGTGATCGTGAAAATGCAAAATTCACAGGATTTAAAGCCTCGGGCGCCGCGACGCGCCGACAGTATGGCGGCGAGAAAGCTTGATTAGGGGCTAATGAAACTTCGAATATCTTGGCAAGTCTATCCAATCCCGGGGCTGCCTCACCGCTGGGAGTTACAGCATAATTATGTCGTTGATAAAGCAGTTCCCTGCCTCTCCCTCTGCAACCCTCTCGCCTCTTTCTTGTGGCAGCCGCGATACCAACGTCGTCATGGCCCGAGCCAGCGTTTATTAAGCCTCGTTCGTCGATTACGCGCCGTCGTCGCCTCATTTTACGCCGCGCGATGACGATGATGAATACACGCGTGCTCGCGATGCTTCCTATACGTAACGTGTTCTGGAAATTCCAGCTGGGGTAATGAATAATGGGACGCGGCACCCGGGCGAACGGGGCTGTGACTACGTCACTGGTATCAAAATTTCTCCGAGGGACGAGAAACGGGAGACATATTCGGTTGGAAGCGTCAATAACGTCGCACTTTTTCGATTTTTCCGTAGTGGTGTTATTTATTTAATATAATTTATTAATACTAACCCTGGAAAAATATTTTTCGCCGAGAGAAAATAAGTTTGTGTCAGATTTTTGGAATTTTTCCGTGATACTTGGTACTCTGTACCAAGTCTGTGATTTCAATTATTTGTAACATTAAACCTGGCAAAACATTTTTGTGTTTTTAGGATTTTTTCGTGGTAGTTGGTACCCTCTTTTTGGTAAACGGTGGTGTCTGTAATTTAAATTATTTAATATACTAAACCTGACATTTTAAATAACAAGAATTTTTCAATTCTTGTGCGAAATGTTAGGAAAGTGGCGATACGAAGATAAATGAATAATTTTACGTTAAAAACGAAATAAAATATGTAAAATAAACTGTTTTATGCGTTAGGCGCAAGTTTAATTATAGTTCAAATTAACAAATTTCATTGTAAACTGATGTCTTTGCTCGCATTTTCATTCATAATTATTCTCAACATCACGAATCGTTTTGTATTAGGTCATCCCATAAATTCATTCTGCAACACTATTTATATTTTTTCGTCGCTTTCTATGAACTATATTGATGAGATAACATCTTGCCAACAAAACAGGAAGAAACTGTACATTTTTTCTTAATATTTAAAGGTTTATTCGACACGTATAATTTTAAATATAAGAGTAAAAACCGGCACGAACTTATGGGATGACCTAATATCAATCTTATCATCCCCTAAAAATTCTTATTATACATAGCAAACGCAACCCCGCGAACATTTGAAACGAATTTTCTCGGAATCGAAGCAGCGTAGGAAAAAGTGTTATCCCATCTTTTCGATTAATTCTTCTTCATAGAATCGATCGCGTTTCGTAAAATTACCCTCGTCCTGTTCGTTCTCATTGTATCGTCGAATCTCGAGCGACGAGCCGCGCATTCAACCTTCCCACGTCAGACGAAATAAAACGAGGCCCGGTTAGGCGATTTTCCGTTAATTAAGTATTCCTTTCACCGTTTGCATTTACTTTCGAAACGAGATTTTGTAATTAAGCACGCGAATGTCGGAATTAGAGTTCGACTTTAATGATAAATATTCAGATTGAGATCGCGCTGCGAGCTTTGCGATTTAAATACGAAACGAAGTAATCAATCTTGAAAGTTTTCTCATACATATTTCATGTTTTATCCGAACCACGTGACAATCCCGCGTTTAAACTCGTCGACGCGTTTATGCCAGTTTCCGGGAACCGAAATAATTATCCCTGCGAAGCAGGTGGATACTTTTTTTTCACCGAAATTCGCAGCGCGATTAGGCGAAATTGCTTAACAGTTGGTTGTTCTTTGGAAGTTCAGCTATTATACATAGCTGCCTCCGACTCGGGGTAGTTTTAACGCGTGCGTTTGAAGCATCACCCGTCTTCCACGGGAACTTTCCCTATCTAAAATTCATGGTTCATGAATTTTGTCCCTTGTGACTAACCGAGATCAACTCCAAGTGTATTTCGCTTATAAATAATTGTCTGCGCTGCTCGCGTCGTTTCCAAGTGCCTAGTTTGTTTAAGCGACCTCGTCGTGATCATAAATTTCCCTTAAGAAAGGCTGGAATTATTCGAAAGTCTTTTTAGAGACTAGAAGAAATTAAATAAATATTCTTTATTAAAAAGTTAAGGAAAGGAGATATTGAAAAAATTATCATATTGAAAGAAAAATAGTAAAGGATCCATAATCAAAGCGACAACGTTGAACGGGAAATTTTTAATTAAAAATTTCAAAACTGGGTAGCTTTAGTGTTAAACTTGACAATTTCGAAATTTTATATCGTTTAATTGAACGTAAAATATTGGAAAATTTGGTGTCATTGAACTTCTTTAAATGAAATCGGTATTAATATAATTTTGTATAAAGCTATTGGCAGTGAGCGGTTTAAATCGGTATATATTTCAATTTTTATTATATCTTTTTGAATAGAGTTAATGGAAATGCTGTATGAACATCGAAAATGGAGGAATTAATCGGATTATTTCGAATACAAAGATCGTTCGTAATGCCGCTGCATGAATGGACGTCATAATTGGCAGAAAGTGCGAAATTTAGGTATCGCGTTGCAAATCCTGTTATGCCGGCGAATGGGATAAAGTATTCGCGAATTTACGCGATAATTGCGGTAATGTAGCAGATGGTTCGCGACAGCATTAAACGTTTAATCGAATCGTCGTTGGCCGGCTGAGTATCTATCACTGCCGTCCACGTTGACATTTAATCGATGGCCAAACCGATAAGCATTGCACACGAATAAATTTCCAGCTGAATGTGCTATTCGATTGCCCATAGTTCCTCGTCGATATGTGTGTTTACCCGTGATTTTTAGACGTGTCCGAGCACTTTGAATCGCAGAAACCTTTGTACGAGTGTCTTTCACGCTGTCGATGAATGTAACAGTGTATTCTTTAACTCGGTATTTCAATTATGATTTATGATGGACCGTGGATTTCCATGTCGCTATAGATCATCGTGCTTTTCTACCTTTTTATTTTATTTCGTTTTATTTCAATTTAGGTTTGTCGGTGTAGGGATATTTTAATTGACTGAAGGACCTTGGATGACTATGTTGCTGTAGGTTATTGTATTTTTTTATTTTTCAATTTTTTTTCCATTTAGATTTGTTGGAATAGATATATTTTAATTGATTGAAGGACCCTGGATGACTATGTTGCTATAAGTTATTGTATTTTCCTATTTTTCAATCTTTTTTTTCATTTAGATTGGTTGGAATAGGGATATTTTAACTAACCGAAGGACTCTGGATGGCCATATTGGTATAGTTAGTGAAATAATTTACATCTTATTATTCATTGAAAACAGTGCGATTTAATCAAAGTTATCGGTATAGCCTTATGCAATAGGAACTGAATGTAATAAAAAAAAATATTGGCTGTGTGTATGACACGATTTGTTTGACCAATTTTTGTAGACTGTAATAAAATAGTGGTAAATCGATACGATCATTATCTTTAGTAGTAATCTATAAAACACTGCGGGTATCAGCAAGTATCGGTATCGCAAATACTACAGATAAGAGTGTTGTAGTATTAACACTTTAAACACCGGGTCCATCGAAGTTTATGAAGTGCAGTAAAACGATTATACATCGTACTATAAAAAGGTAAATAGATTTGAGCGTTTGATCGCTCGTTCAGATATAAACAATACCTTTTATTACTCAGAAAGTAAAGAATATATAAAACTTCACGAGTTCTTACTTTCTTTATCAGTAATATTCGTCCTTTTAATATCAAAATCCACTCATTTATCGCGTTACACACACCGAATTATTAAAATAGAAAAGTATCTTATACCACCACGAAATTTTGAAAATAAAATACGATACTCCCTTCCCTGCACCGTCTAATTCGCGAGAAAGGAAATAGTGGTAATTTTAAAAATCTCTGTCAATTATATTCCCAAAATAAAATGATAAAAAACTAAAAACACACGTGTTAAAGTATAATTTTCATTTTATATCATTCGGTGATGATGATCTCCCAATAATCTCTACAAATATACCGAAACTTAGAAAAACGAAACCACGCTTTCGAGGATATCCGAAAGAGTTAACGCGGAAGGAAATGAAATTTGGCTGGAAATCGGATCGCGTTTTTCCCGGAAAATTGACCGAGCCAGTCCGAAACTCGGCGACAATTAACGAGGCGTATTGTACCGTCGAATTTCTCGCTCGTTACTCGTCGCACTCGTGCTCAATTGTTTCTTACGGGGGTGACTGGTCGATTCACATAGGCCACTCTCGATCCCCTCGCGTCTCGTCCTTATAATACACACCAGCTCTCGGGGTCTTCCTCTCTTTCTTGTCAACAGACGCGCGTCCTCCCTCTTCTGACCATTGTTCACGGTGTGGACGGTCCATTAAGGGCCTAGACGGCAATTCGCAATTAAATGCTTCTCCGAACGGATGCGAGAGAGGAGGATCTCTCTCTCCCTTCCCCGCTTGCTCGAGGAGAGCCACTTTCGGCAGCTCGTTGCGGAGCTGCTCTGTCGGAATTTAAATAGCGACTTGAAATTCCGCGAGATCGATCCTCATGGATTTCTAGGGTAAATGCAGCACCCGCGATTTTCTCCGGATTTTCCCCCAGGTAGTTCCCCCAGGATCGGTTATTTTCAGGAGAGAACTAGCGAGTTTCCGAGGATTATTACTGCAGGAAAAAATCTAGAACATTGGTTTATTCACAGTAACGTAATGCAGTCTTGTTCCGAGATACGAGAACAGACAACTGACTCGACTGTGATGTAAGGACAGAAAAAAAATAAAATAAAGGATGGTGACGAAAATCCCTCTCTCGTGTCCCGACCTTCCAGGTCTATATTCGAAAATTCGTTGCATTTCAACAATTACTTCCGATACGTTCATTTTAGGATGATGACGTATGTCAAACTGACTCATAACAGTAGCAGTGATGTACGTCAGATTTGACAAATAACAAATTTGTCAAATAACAAATAATAGCGTTTTAATACTAAACCTATCGTGAACTAAATGACCATTTTCAAAACTGTCATTCAAAATTCCGCGTTCAACGTTGTAGTACAAGTCATTTGCCTTCGCGAATTTTCTTCCATTTCGTTCCATTTTTTAAGGATTTATTGCTTTTTCATTCACCGGTCATTTCACCGTGGTTTAGTATTAACGTTACCATAAGCATTACAAAAATAGTAGTCGCCACTTGAAAATTAAGATACCTTTCAGCAGCAACTAATTCTTTCTTTAAAACAAAGAGGAGACTTCGAGTTTCAAAAATCTCGCGAAAATATTTTTATCGTCCCCACACTTTAGCTTTACCCAAGTTTCTTTTCTAAATAGTTTTAGTATCTAAACATAGTCCTAATTAACCATAGAAGACAATTTTTTCCATCGAAAGTAAATTTTCCAAAATGATACTCCCATTTGATGACGCATCGGTCACCAGAGGCTCGGTAAACCTGAGGATCAGCAGTTGGTTCAATTTTTCCGTTTCGAACACAGCCTCGCAAGCGTAAATACCAGGAAGATGGCTATAGTGGAAGTCTGGCAACTTTTTAGGCAAGACTCGTCTGACAGAGGAATAAATTGAAAGCGAGACGAGAGGAAGACCTGAGGCCAGAGCAGAGGCACCTTTCACGGTGACCTCATAGGCTGGCGTCTTTTTCGCGGATGTGTCTCTGTCCTGGATGATGCTCGCCAGAATGGAATTTCATTTGACGAGTCCGCGGGAAGGGTAGCACACGTCAAAGAGATACCATCGTTGTTTCCATCCAGCCGTGGAAAATGTTGCATACCGGCCCCTCTCTGCCCCGGTGCACATTTTTCCCTAAATATGTTTCTCTCTTCGTCCGCGATCCCCCGTTTTCCCTTGTCCGATATTGCCTTGCCGAATTTTTCGACAGACCGATCGAAAGGGTATCATCGGCTGGATTTTCCAGGGACAAAGGCGAGGCCGGGAATTTATTACGCCCGCTATGCACTCCCCGATGGCGTCGGGATACCGCCAACCTCGCGATTATTCCGTATCGATAAGCCCCAGGTGAATGGTAAACGGTCTTATCTGCCATCTCTCCGACGAAATAAATACGGGATTAGTCCGTGTCGATGATCGAGGCACTCCGGTCTTCGAATATTCCACTTTTTCCCCAATTTATCGTTTGCATCTCCGTTTGGCTAGGTTTCAACGTGCATCAGCATATGCAAGTGGAAGAATTGCGAGAATGAGATGTAAATTGATTGGAATAATTGGGTAAACGAAGAGTTCAGGTTTAGGTTCAGGTTCAGAGCTTGTTGATCTATTGGGATTTTAGGATAAGAACACGAGAGTAAGATGCTAGTTAATTGGGTTAATTGGTTCGTCAAAGAGTTCAGGATCAGGTTCAGGGTTTGTTATTTGGGATTTTAGGATAAGGATTTACACACAAGTGTATGAGAAGATGAATATAAAAGATTGCAGAAATCAGACGTAAATTAATTTTAGAATAGTTGCTTTGGCAAAGGGCTAGGGATTTTAGGGTAAGAACTTGAGAATGAGACACAAATTGATTGGTTGCTCGAATTTAGCCTCAGATTTAGGGATTATGATCTATTGAGATTTTAGAGCGAAGATTCATAGATGGTTCAAGTTATGGATTGATCGATCTATTTGAATTTTAGAATAAGAAATCGTGCAAAAATACGTATAAGAATATGGAAATTGAAGAATGCAATAATGAAACGTAGATTAATTGGAATAATTGGTTAGTCGAAGGGTTCAGGTTCAGGGTTTGTTGACTTATTAGGATTTTAGGGTCACGTGACCGGAGTTATGGTCGAGTTAACGTGGTTTTTCAGACTTCTTAATCATACACGTAACTTTTTGCGATTAACCAGGCAGACTGACTGCTAATAATCGTGAAATTGGCCAAATGTTGCGGTTTATCGCCTCGTTGCAGTAAGATTATTGCTTCTCGATAAGGTAGACCATTCCACGCGTCGTTAAACACGATACCGTGCTTATATTCCCTGAATGAACCAAGTCAGGAAATTTTGTGATTTTATTGCTCTTTGGTCTGTGCGAATCTCATTGTAAATTGTCACCGTGCGAATTTGAAGTTCCTATTACATAACAAAAAAAAAAAAGAAATAAATAAAAAATCCTTTTCTACAGAGACTCATTTTTATACATTTCATATCACTGTCAACAAATTTTGTCACAATTATCATACAAGATATCACCGAATTTTCAAGGTAAAAAATTTTATTTATTGCATTGCATCGTACTAATCATATGTATACAAAGTTCTTTTGAAAGATGTTAATTTTTTCCCAAAATCTCTGCTTCGTATGTTACTAACTCTCCCGTTGTAAAATTCAATTTAATTCAAAATCAAACGATTTTTTTTTCTTCGAGACACACGGCTTTGAAATTCCTCGATAAAGCACCGAAAATTACACATCATTCTCTCTAGCATTTTAGTATACCGACATACTTTAACCGGAGTTTCCTTTGTCAGGCAGAAGAGAGAGGATATTTGCTGAAAAATCCGCTCACCCCGAGATAGGTTACTTAAAAAAAAAAAAGATTAAATATACGCGCGATGGTATCCTCTCGTCGAGGAGTGTAACAAAGCAAGTTTTTCTCCCTTTTCACGCAAGACGGCAATTTCTTTCAATTCCCGTGCTCGTTGCCTGGACACGCGGTAATTACCGCTTCCCGTTAGCGAGGAATTCCTATATCGAGTCAGTGGCGTAAAACCGGCGATCTACTTGAAACCTCTGATCCGCTCTGATCCTCGTGTGTGCCGCGCAGAGAATTAGGAATCTCCTACCTTTTTTCCTTGTTTTTTTTCTCTCTATCCCTGCCTTTTTCCCTTCTCTTTTTTCCCCAAACACGAGCATCGCGCAGCGGCGCTTTTAACGGTTTGTAAACTCACGCACGAACGCGGTCGTCGATGCGTGTCCCTTATCCGTGATGCGTGTCATGCATGGCGAGCACGTTTCCGGCACTCTCTGTCTGCAGTTGCACCTATCTATTGACCCGTCGTTCGACTCGAGCTTGCAGTCCAACGGTTGTAACACTTGGTCCGCGCGATTAAGGCCGCCATTGTTTTCTACGCCCGAAGAAACGCTGTCCTCGCTTCTTAGCAAATAGAGAAAGTCGGCGAAAACGCGCGTTTTCCGCGCGTACTTCGGCTCGTTATCCCGCAGGATGGATTTTGCAGGTGATCGAGGATAATTTGTTTAGCGATGCGCGGTTCCGAGGAAAGTGATCGATGGCCAGCGAGGAAAATTGCGTTCCAAATTGGTCGAAAGTTGCCGAGCTGGTTTTTTGGACCGAGGCTCTTCGAAGAGAGCGTTTGATGCTCGTTTTGTCCGATGAGATTCGAGGTAAACCTATCGTTTTAGTAATTTTCATTTGTTTTTATCGTCTCTGAGATTATGTAGATACTCGATGTTTTGTTGGGAATGTTCGATCTTCGAATTTATAGCGATTCTTTATTCTCGGTGTCAATGTTTTTGCGATATGTGAGTTTTGCAAGTGAAGTTTTGTCGTGTTTGATAATAAATTTGTCGAGATATGAATTTATATTTATTTGATGGATTCTATTGGAAAGATTGCTGTCTTCTAAATTGCAAATATCAGAATAATCTTGAATCTTTCTAAGGGCGTAGATATATATTCGAAGTCCAACGTGTTTTTAGAAATTAATTTGAATTCTTCAATAGCAAAGGTGTCTACTCTAAAGATCCCTGTTTTCTTAACAATCTAAATGCTTATCTATTCGAGTTAACAGTAGGTATTTATCCAAAAATCACTTTAAACAATCTTAAACTTTTCTAGTAGCATAGATAAGTATTCGAGATCCATCATATTTTTAGAAATATCCATATGAATCTTTCTTCAATAGCAAAGGTTCCTATCGGAAAGACTGCCATATTCTCGGTGAGGTAGGACAAAGTGATCTAAAATGGAACATAAAATCAATCCTCTTCTACAGGGAAGATATAACAGTACCTATCCATAAATCACCGTCCTTTTAATAGACATTCTACTTCAAGAACAAAATCTATCAAAAATTCACTATCTTCTTCATAGAAATTCTAAATCTTTTCTGAGAGCAAGGTTACTCATCAAAGACCCACGATCCTCTTAACTCTTTGGGGCACGGTGGAATTAAAAATATCCTACCTTTTTGATGCACGGTAATGCTTGGTGGGATATTTTTAAACCCACTTCGAAATATTGCGATAGCTGCATGTGTATAGACGAAGTGGCTCCATTCGAGTCCCAATCTATAACAACAAATTAAATCGAATTATTATTATTTTTCACGTGATACCTTTGTGAATAAAAAATACCAATTTTGCTTAATTTAAAACGCAACAAAATTTCCGTGTAACATAGGTCTATTTTATTTTTCCAAGTTCTGTGCTTCAAAGGGTTGATAGACATTTTATCCACGAGAAATTTTCATGGTTAACGATTTTCTTAACACCAGAACTACCAATCCAGTCAACAGGGCTGATTTCAAAATTTTCCACCATTTATTTCTTAAAATACACATATACCTTTTGCAGCATTATTACCAAATTTATACTCATACAAAAAAATATCGTTTAGATTCATATCAGTAGAAAATTCAAATCGAATAACAAAAGGGAACACTTTCGAGAAAATCTCCTTTGTTGAAATGTGACTCCGGCAATGGACAGTACGACTATAAACGAGGTTATGCCAAAACCAAAAGTACAACGAAAACAGGAAGACAAACGTTCGCATGTAAAAAAATCCGACATTTCATATGCACCAACCTAATAGTTCTAGCGTTAATATACATTCAAAACCCTCTGAAAACTGCATCCTCGCGACAGACATTCGAAATCCTCTGGAAGAGGCCAATGAAAACCCCATTATCCATTCTGGTAGCAGAAAATTCGGATCCTCTCCGTCGTGAGAGCCAGCTAAACTCGTCACCTGTTCAAAACACGCGCCTGGAACATCCCCGGGTTGTCACAGTCGACAGATGCAGGTGTCCACGTAGAAGCCTGGCGTTTACACAGGAGCAAACCTGATCTACCGTGAACATGGCGGCTGGGTCTCTCCGTTTCGTCGCAAATAATTCGGGATCGATCGCTCTGCGGAAGGTGCTAAAATGATTTCGCCCCGGCCATCGAGCTGATTTAATTACACGAACGACCGCGGGCTGTTTTGCCGGCGATCCTTTCAGCCACTCTTCGCGCGGACGTTAATAATCTAAATGGAGAGAGGTGGCGAGTGCCAAGGGAGCACCACGGCGAGCCAATGACAAAGGAGAGCTTTGACGGTTGCTTGTTAAAGCACCAAACTTCCCTCCTTATCCAAGGCGTCTTGCATGTCAGGACTTTGCGTCACAAAGGAATATCGCCGCCCTGACGGGGTGCATGGTCGTTGTTGCATAGCTTTCTTCGAGGTCGCGTGTGTTTTTCGCGTTCACCGGCTCGGAATGAGGATTTTACAATGTTTCAAACGGGATGAAGGGTTTAGGGTAATTGGCTCGAGTATTTTATGTTCGCTTCATTTCCATCGTAGTATGACCGGTAACTATTGCGTCGTTCGAAAAGTCATTTCGTTTTTTTTCTTTTTTTTGTCTTGTGCGACTGAAGCGTGAAACTGGATATGAAAAAATTAGGTTCTCTGTTAGAAAAAACTGAAATGACTTTCCGGATGATTTAATATTTAGCTCGGATTTATTTTCCTATTAAATTACAACTTATCTTGCAGCTTTAATCTCCACTTATTCCTGGCTCGTGAGTTTTAGACGTTCTAAGTTCTTGGGTTGAAACTGATGTCTTAATTTCGGATCCTGTAACCTTCCGCTTCTTTTTTCACACTCTCCGGCCTACTTTCGCTAACTTTCCTGACTCCGTTCAGACGGGAATATCACAGTTTTCCGAGGTGCAGGTCGGGGAAGGAAGTATTATATTCGATGAATTATTTACTCGTAAATTTATTCGCGAGTACCGTAAAAATAAATTGGATCACAATGGATTAATAACTGTTTTGAAAGTAGGGTCATCGTAAATCAGGCTCGCGATGTAAATTCGTAGCACACGTAACTTTTTCACTCGCATAATGCGTTTTATCGCTTGCATACATGAATAACAAGACGCAAAACGTTCCCACTGATATAAAGAAATCGCGATCGTTCGATCTATGCTTGTCTTCTCCGATCTACATCCGTTTCAGGGACTGGAACGGTTTGTGTATCAATTTTTGAATATGTATAATAAATATCTTAAGTTACGCGAAATCCCTTCTAATTACCGTGTCTCTTATAAAACTAAGAAATAATCTTAATAAATTCGTCCCTAAAAAAGTTAGACACTCGTCCGTCGCTAAATTAAAAAAATTTCTTTATCTTCTTTTCGTAGTTACCAAATTCACAAAGATGGATCACCTGTCTCTAAACCATCATATTTCTCTATCTCACCTTCGAAATAATTTTATCCACAACCGTAAAATCGAATTTTAAGACAGATGAAGTAAAAACAAGGAACAAGACAAGAACAAGATCCTATTCACCCTATAGCTTCAGAATTCTTCTTTCCGTCGTTACTAAATTTACAAAAATGCATCACCTGCCTCCAAACCTTCACATTCTTTTGTTTCATCTTCGAAATAACTTCATCTACAATTGCAAAATCGAATATTAAGACAAACTAAGTAGAAATATGAAACAAGAAGCCCTAAGCAACCTTAGAAGCCTTAAAGATCCTGGATACAAGAATTCTTCTTTTCGTCGTTACTAAATTTACAAAGATGTATCACCTGGTTCCAAAAACATTCACATTCTACCGTTTCATCTTTGAAATAACTTCGTCCATTACGGTAAATTGAATGTTAAGACAAACCAAGTATAAATATGAAACAAGAAGCCGTAAGCAACCTCAGAAACCTCAAAGATCCTCGATCCAAGAGAATTCCATTCACTCTACAGTTCGAACCTTCGGTATTCTTCTTCATCTATCAACCGAGTCCCACGACGGAAAGCACCGTTTGGGAAGCTAAACTCGAACGCCATTCACCGTTCATTTTGTCGTTATTGTCACGGCCGTGTCCCGAAGAGGATGCTCGATAAAGCACGCGCAAATATCCGGCAGACAAACTGCAGTTCGTTGTAACGCGGCTAATTCGACCACGCATCGAGGACCACTCGTTTATCGTTCGACACGTAGAAACGCGGCTGGAGGTGCCATGGGGTGCAGAGTTCCGGTGGCGAAACGCGCTAGTCGTGTTCCATGGGGACCATCGCCCGGTCCCAGAGCCTGGGCGCGAACGAAAAGCCTGGCTGGTCGATGGTGCCAGGGGTTGTTATTCCTACGGCCACTGTCGCTGCCTCTCCTCTTCCGATAGCACTCGTATACCACGATTAGAGCGTGATAGGAACATTGAAATACGAGAGTGTCTTTGAACCATTTGTCATGGTTAATGCGTTTCTGAGCAGGTTTCCGGCTTAATAGGTCTGTTGCACCTGGCAGGGCAAGAGGGAAAGTTAAGGGGAGCTTGTGATTTGCTGGCTGGCTGGATGGAGACAGGGTCTGCGTTGTGATTAATCTGTTTCGGAGCTTTCCGCGCTGGTCGATGACTTCTTCGGCGATGTTAGGCTGTTTCTCGGTTTTCTATGTCGGGAATTAAAACGTCGTCGGATTTTTAAAGTTACCGGGAAGGATTCAAGCGATGGTTAAAGAACTATGGTAGCAGATGACGTGGGAACAGAGATAAATTCGATAATTGTAGCAAATAAAGGAGAATAAAATAGGTAGATCTTTGACAGTATTGTAAATATATGTACAGTGAAGAGCAAAACTGAATCTATGCTACGTTGATATTTGAATAGTAATTCGTGGAGAAATTATATAATAATATTTGTGGGGTCGATATAAAAGGCAAAGCTACTTTTTTCCCACCTCCAAATTTAATTTCTAGTTTTATATTAGAATAGTAGTAATAGTTGTATAGTAGAATAAGTAATACTAACCTAAAAGGAATTTCGGTTTCAAGACTGAATTAAAGGATCCCTGAATTAAAGGATCCCTGAATTAAAGGATGATTAAATAGTTGTTGAATATTAAGAATAATTTTGTGTTTTGTTAGGTCAATGCAACCATTCATTTCCTGGCTAATAACGCATTCGATAAAAACAATCTTACAGAAATGGAATAATTAATACTAACCCAAACCTAATCTAAAAAGAATTTCGGTTTCAAAACAGGATACTATTCCGAAATAAATAGGGATACAATTTTGAGTTAGTTTAGGTGAGTGGGTATATTATAGATTGAAAAGTTTCTACTTTCCTTCATGAATCGGTCAGTAGAAAGTAGAAATATAAGAAACAAGCGTTTATTAGTATTCGTTTCTGTTATTATTGTAGTTTGTGTCCCATTCCGTTTTCAAACTCGCGAATTAAAATTTTATTGCAGATTCCTTCCGCGAAATCCGTGCCCGTAAACCGCCCGATACATTTGCAAAACCCGCGTCAATAATCCCCGTGTAAGTTTACGAGCAATTTCGGTAATAATCGAGCGATAAATCACCGGGCCGGTGTAATCCTGTAAATTCGCGTTACGAATAAAAACAAGGGAACGCTGGAACATTGTTTGCCTGCATAGTTCCGGAGTCGTGAGATTTCGAACTCGCGCGTAAATTCCGTTTATCTACTAATATATCGCTGGAAGCGGGGAACAGGCGGGTTTGCAACAGCGAAATCATCGATCAGAAATATCCCTGTCCGCGTTTCCAGTTGGAAATCGAATTTCCGGCAATTTCTTGTATTTCATCACGCTCCGAGTTTCCCTCCTCGTCGACAAATGCGACAATTAACGCGTATCGATTGTCAGTCATAAAATTGAAATAAAGCCCGAAACAAATGGAAGCAATTTCCTCTGTTCGTGGAAGATAAATAAAACAAGAGAGAGGGAAACAAAAAAAAAAGTAAAATAAAATTGGAGCACGACGATTGGACCCTAGATCGCGTCGAATTGTCTCCGTTGCGATTTTAATAGACCAGTTTCGCTGTGTTAGGCAAACAAGCTGACCCAGAGCCTATTTGTCACCGGTTCCAATTTTCTCTCCTCTATTGCGGTGTCTTAGGAGATAGAGAGAGAGTCAGAGAGCCAGTCTGAGAGATATACGTAGATATACGAAAGGATAAAGGGAAAGAAGCGTCGCAGGGGTCTCAGGAGTTTGCATTGGGGTCTGAGACACTCGGTTCGTTTGCTCGGCTCCACCTTTGATACTCTTGAAATCTATACTTATGACATCGCAGCAGGATAAGTTACGTTGGTATTCTTTTTATCTCGCGTTGAATCATTAATACCGAGCCTGTCCTGTGCTTTGACTCTCTGTTCTGTCCTGTCACCGTTTCAGGGTCTCCTTATCGTAACAAAAACTTGAGAAAACAGCCAAAGAGATATCCATGTGGTTAACATTGGATTCGAAGGTGAACGAATGGTTGTGAATCGTCGAAATTCTGTTCGTTGCTTATTTTTATCCTATAGGGTTCAGATTATAAATAACTGGTCGGTTAGAAATAAGATTCGATAAAAATTTGAGAAAATTGGGAGTGTAATTTCTTAATGTGTCTTTTTTCGTAGAAGGTAAGGTTTTCTGCCAAGGATTGCTATCTTCAATTAACAACGATTAATATTTATAATTCTGCGTCTTTCGCGCTATTTGTAATTAAGGGATCTCTTTCCAGCTTTAATCGGTATTTCACCGATATTTTGTATCGTTTTAAGTGGTAACAAAAATTCGTGGATTTGCCTTTACGAATGGTTGAACATCGTCGACTTACTCTTCGTTTTCGTCGAAATCCTGTTCGTTGTTTATTTTTATCCGACAGGGTTCAGATTATAAATAACTGCTCGGTGAGAAATAAGATTCGATAAAAATTTGGGAAAATTGGGATTATAATTAATTAATTTTCTTCCATGGTGTGATACCTTCAATTAACGACGATTAATATTTATAATTCTACGAGGAAGGGTAGATTTATCACACTATTTGCAATTAAGGGACCTTTCTTTAGCTTTAATCGATATTTTATCGATATTGTTTTGTATTGTTCCAAGTAGTAATAAAAATTCGTGGATTTGCCTTTACTATTACTTTAAAGTAACTTAAGTCTTTCAGTTCTGCATAGACTACTTGCTTGCTGCTAACTCAATGCTTATTATTCCTTCCTCGTGAGTATCAAATATTTTATTTACCCTTATTTATATACTCTTTCTCGTANTTGCCTTTACTATTACTTTAGAGTAACTTAAGTCTTTCAGTTCTGCATAGACTACTTGCTTGCTGCTAACTCAATGCTTGTTATTCCTTCCTCGTGAGTATCAAATATTTTATTTACCCTTATTTATATACTCTTTCTCCTATTAAAAAGGTGCATGTATTATTGTTATTTCTTAGAAGAATTCTTCTTGCAACTTTGCATAATACACGTGCACTATACCTGCTTTTTATTTAATATTCGACATTCCAATTTAATTAGCAATGAAGATTCGCACGTGTAATATTTATAATTCTGCGAGGAACGTCTGGTCTACTGCGCTATAATCAATCAAACGGTATTCCTTCCAACTCTGCATGATATCTATGTCTAAACACATGTATCGTATCATGTTTATAATTCCTCGAGTAAAGCTCTGGACCTGTTACATCGTATCATGGTCAATCAGACCTGAATTTCTTCCGAGTACAAGCGTCTTCGTACAAAGAAGCTAGGGGAGCGAGGAGAATCGGTTGAATTATTCAGACAGAACCACGCGAGAATTTAAGGATCGTTATGCAGAACGTGAATTCGCTATTTGCTGGATAATAAGCCGAGTTGATTGCTCGTTAATTGTAACGGGTGTAAATAATTCATGTTACGTTTCTTGTAATTATCCTTTTCTATAAGTTTATTCGCACGTTCGACGGGGATTTAATCCGAGGCCCGGGAGGAAACGGCAAGGCCTGTATCGTGTTTCGTATTCGCTACCTAGGAGGAAGTTCGTTTACTAATTAGAGGAAATTTTCATTTTCATGGTGGGACGTTTCTCGGATTATCCACTGAATAATAGATCTCTGGGAACAAGTGGTTTTATTACTTATACTTTGTAAATACTCGCGTTATAATTTACGTTATCATCAACACCATTAGATCTGGATGCTAATTATTCTTCATCGTTATTATATTCTTCGCGAGCAAGCCGATTACGAATTTCGATTTCACGGATAAGCCGTTGTTATTACTCCGTTCGTAAGTCTCGACGGTTATTCGAAATCCGTGTACGTTGAAATCGCATGGATTCGTGATTAACATTAGGTTTACGGAGGTTTTTTGTATACCTATTTCTATGGACACCCATCAGATTTAGGGTAAAGAAAACCAGATATTTTCTTTAGAAAACAAACGATGGGTTTAATTTGAAAACAATCGCAATATTAATAGACTTAATATAAGTTAATTAAATCTGTTAATATGATATAATTGAAGAAACCAATTCGTCAAATTGACGGGTCTCGTAAATCTAGCGTTAACGAGGCGAAAAGGATCTCAGCCGGATGTGCGGATATTTCAGGAACGAGAAAAATCGGACACCAGATTCTCTCGCGGACTTAGGCGACATTTACGAGGCATGGCCGGTTTAAAGTTCGCGCCGGGTTGCCCGAAGGTAATGGAATTTTCTGTCGCAATTGTGTAAATGCGTCTAAAGGACATCGAGGCGCGCACCGTTCGTACGATAATGTGAAAGTGGCCGGGTCGTTATTCACAGGGACACCGTACAGGAATGCACTTATCCAATCGTCGCGGGCACGCGTGCACACGATTCTTTCGCTCGCATGCCAGCACGAACCGTGTTTTTCCCCTCCGCCGATTGGCAACCGTGATTGCTCCGTTTCGTGGCCGATTCCCGGTGCTAGTAATTGCAAGATTACCGCCGAAGTGGCGTCTCCGTGGCGAAAACGAGATAATCGCGCGCTGCTCCGCTCTCCGGAGATTTCGCCGACGCGTCGCGACGCTAACCAGAGTGTACTTACCTCTCGCGTGTTCGAAGATGTCTCAGTGCCGCGAATACTCGTCTTCCGATTTCTTCCAAGACTATAACAGACGTGATCGCGAATTTTTCCTTTTCTTTTCGAGGAATATTTCAATTTTGCATTTGAAATAATCGTGCGTAGATGGAATTATACGGAAAAGGAGAGTTTTGGATTTGGAATGCGATAGGTGTATCTTTTATTGTCTGTTAGTTGTTTGTTCGCAGACATTTTAATTTTGCGAGTGTTTGGTTGTGTATACATGTAGGTCGGTGATTTAATTTCCGTGAAATTATCAGGGAAAGGAGAATTTTAGGTTTGGAATGATTCTGCGTAGATGGAATTATCGGGAAAAGGACAGTTTTGGATTTGGAATGCGATAGGTGTATCTTTCATTGTCTGTTAGTTGTTTGTTCGCAGACATTTTAATTTTGCGAGTGTTTGGTTGTGTGTACATGTAGGTCGGTGATTTAATATCCGTGAAATTATCGGGGAAAGGAGAATTTTGGGTTTGGAATGATTCTGCGTAGATTGAATTATCCGGAAAAGGACAGTTTTGGATTTGGAATGCGATAGGTGTATCTTTTATTGTCCTGTTAATTATTTGTGCGTAGATGATTTTATATTGCGAGTGTTTGATTGCGTGTAGATGTAGGTCGGTGATTTAATCTCCGTGAAATTATCGGGGAAAGGACAATTTTGGGTTTGGAATGCGATTGGTATAGATATTGATTTAACATCGTGAAATTAATATTATTTGCATGGTGCTGTTTGAATTTTTAATATCTGTTTTTGTTGGTTGCGTGTAGATGATTTAATTTTGCGAGTGTTTCTACCTGTGTCGAATTATTGGAAATATTTCTATTTTGGATTTGGTATGTTCGAAGGTTGGTTGCATGTAGATATAGGTCGGTGATTTAATTTCCGTGGAATTATCGGGGAAAGGACAGTTTTGGATTTGGAATGCGATAGATGTACTGCGAGATTAATGTATTTGTGTCGAATTATCTGGAATGTTTCAACTCTGGATTTGGAATGTTCGAAGATTGATTGTGCGTAGATGTAGGTAAACGTAATTAATTGGCTAATTAACGCCTCTTTGCTACATGTTACACGAGTGTTAATGGCGTAAAAATTCATGTAACTTTCTGCTAGCAGGATGTTTATACGAAATGTTGTAAAACGCGTTAGGTTTGCGAGTATTAATGCGAGCAAGATCAATGCGATTAATTGTGTAATAGTATCTTCATATTATAACGAGAAACGGGTTTGGGTTACAGTATCGTGAAACCTGATTTAATTTTCTCCGATTAATATGATTAATTACATAATAAAATCTTCGCATGAAATATTCATAAATTACAACGTGAAACGTGGGTATCTTAATTGGAGAAAATGTTGGTATTAATAGGGTAGCTTTTAACCGCCTATGTTCGATATAATTAATTGCGCATTAGTGTCACAATTTTTCCATTCGCCATTAGTATTTACCGTGTTAGCGTTACACGCAATGATTTTCAATTATTTTAACCCCCGACTTCCGGTGAAGAAGAATTCTATTACAGAATTTCGAGAAACGAAACACGCGAGATTTTATTTTAACATTTAAAGGTTTTACTAACCTCTTCGTGTCTTTTCAAACATTTCAAATATCGCCAAGTGTCATTGGAAAAATTTTCAGAGCCTTCTGCGATATGCCAATTCCCGATCTTCCACTAGAACAACCGCGCGAGATTAATCTTCCGATAAATCTAAAAAAAAATTCCCGCCGTCTCGGAAATCCCGGGTACCCGAAGAACAGGTCGGCAGGAGTAACATTTTCCACGGCGCAAACGAGGTAGAAAATAACGAAAAGGTCCGAGGACCAGGGGCTAGATCATTTGCAGACAAAGGAGGAAAGCCCTGCCGTGGAAAGTTACCATCTCGCGACGCATTAACGCTAGATAGTCGGTAGTTATCGAACGCTATTCCACCCCCGTTGCCTCCATTGTCGATGGACAATGGAGTCTTCGTTCGATGAATTATTTGTCTCGGCTACGCAACGGTATCATCCGTCTAAACCTGAGGAGGGGGCCTCATTTCGCTGCCGCTTTCATAAAACTGTCCAGTCAGCGCTCTCCCGATCCCGTGGTGCATAGCTAACAAGGACACCCGGGTCCAATCGGCCATCTCCAAATGCCCTCCTAAGCTCGCTCTTTGCGCCCTATACGAAGTCCCATATGAATATACATGCATAATGCACGCGGAAGAGCCTGTGCACATGGGGGCTAGGCAGAGTCTGGCGGAGTGGCGGCAAGATTGCACTCGTGCACTGCTGCAGTTGCAGTTTTGGTACCCCGGGGTAACGTCATTTCCGCGGATTTCCGAGATATCGCGAATCTGTCGATACTCCGGTATGAAGGATTTAACGCCGAGCCTACCACGGTTTCTGTTAGGTTTCGTTCGAGGATAGCTGGAATTGTTGTTTCACCATTTTTATTACTCTATATCGTCACTAGGTTGTTCTTAGTTATCGATAAACTGAAAGTAACTGAAGTAGACTGTTATTTCGGCTTGATTGCACCTGATACGAAGGATTTAACCACTTGCCGTACTTTGACGAGTCTGACTCGTGATATCAATTTTTGGCCAAACATGGATATCACAAGTCATACTCGTGAAAACAAATGCGAGGCAAACGTAATTATCATCGCGTGAGCACGGATTTTGTTAAGTTAAATGGTACGGCATGGGGTTAACGACGAGCCTACCACGGTTTCTGTTAGGTTTCGTTCGAGGATAGTTGGAATTGTTGTTTCATCATTTATATTATTGAATATCGTTATTAGGTTGTTTTTAATTGTCGACGAACTGAAAGTAACCGAAGTAGACTGTTACTCCGGCCTGATGGCAGTCTCTATAAAGAATTTAACACCTAGCCTACCAAAATTTAAGTTACATTCTGTTCGAGGATAGTTGGTATTGTTATTTTACCATTTTTATTACTGTATATCGTCATTAGGTTGTTCTTAGTTGACGACGATTAGTGACGTTTGAATCACCGAGAAAATATTAGAGTAATCTGAAGTCGACTGTATTTTTTTTTTTGTAATGTGTTGAACAACGTCTTTTACTTAAAGGAGTGTGTATATATTACAAGAGTTGTCCTGATTCTGTTTTGTTCTTACACATTCTAGTCCCTTTACAGGGAGTCATAATTGGTTTGTAGAATAACTCTATTGTACTCTTTCTCGTGCTACAGGTATATGGCGGTGGTGGACAAAGTGTCATCGTGTCTGTACATAGGGTAAATAGGTTAGGTCAATTGATTAGGTCAATAATTCGTCAATTATAGAACAAAAATGCCGTTTCAGGAATTAACTATTGTTTTCTTCCGTGTGCAACATGTCGCTCTTGCGAATTGGATGTTGATTTGAAAAAAATCGAGTATCTATGGTGTTGGCGTCTCCTTTCTATGTGTTTAGGTTGAGTTTAGGTTTGACTATATTATATATTTGATTATCATGCTATCACTTCTTCTGATTATTTATAATCCAAGAGGAGTTCGTGAGAAATCTTTTTTGAAATCTTTTTCTGAAAATAAAATTATATTCTGGGATGAATTAACACTTAACATGGCGTAATGGTCGGTGAGAAAGCAATAGAAGGAGATATTTAATTTTATTATACGTATATTGGCAGACGAGTGAGCAAGATGATAACTCTCAACGTGGAATTTTGAATAAAAGGTTTAAAAATGATCATTTAGGCTGTGGTAGGTTTAGTATTAAGAATTTGCACGTTTCTCGGGTTCGAGATTCAATTATTTATTCATTCTCCATTTTTCTATTTTACAATTCGAAGGGAACAAGAGATTTCATCCAACTTGAGATCCTCGTTTCATTTAAATTTACTCTAAAATCACAAGAGAACCATCTAGGTAGAGTTATTCAATGACAAATGAATGATCTACACTTGTTGATTCCCTGTCCAATAGTGGTATCTCTGTTCGATGGTCCTCAGGACCCTACTGTCATAGAATTCTGTCCGTCTAACCGCTCTGACCATTTCAGACCTTAGCTAGGGACTGACGCAACGTTGTCCAGGTGACAGGAGTGTCCACGAGTCATGGCACACTGGTAATATACGAACGAACCAATTTCCAACTCAACCTTGGAATCACGTATGATATCCTGTATCTATATCCTGTGACAAATAGACTAGTAACATTGGCATAGTTTATGTTATGTTATGTTGGCTCCTTTACGACGAGAAACAATTATTTCTAGCACTTTGCACTACAGAATTGTGTAAACATCGAAGTGCTAAAACCATAAAATTACAGTAGGATACAGTTACAATTTGCACAGAATTGGTCCCAGAAAATCTCTGCCAATATTGAACGTTCGATAGTAGAGGAATGTGAAAGAATATGCACTGGATTCTATGTTTTAAAGTATCGATTTATTTATTAACCCTTAAATGCATGATGATGTATATTTACATCAGTGTTTTCTTCCGTACATAATTTCTAAACGGTAATTCGAACACAGCATATAAACTAGATTATTAATACGAACTGTAATGCATACTGATGTAGATCTACATCAATAAGTTTTTTTTATAAAAATNGTAGTGAAATGTGAAACAATATGCACTCGATTCTATGTTTTAAAGTATCGATTTATTTATTAATATATATACATAATGAAATCAAAGAGGCGTGTTTAAAAGTACAATACGCGAAGGGTTAAGTTTTTACCTGAAAGTAGAATTTTTCGTGGATTTAAGTAAAATATCGGTGCTGTTTAATAGCATCCTAGACTGTTCATCGAGATATACGTTATTTTAGATATTAGTCGGATGAAACAGATACGGAAACAGGGTTTCGGCGATCACGTTAGGGTTGTGAGCTGTAATGGCGGAGTCTAGGTCGGTTTTGTTCGTTGGTAATTAGTTCTGATTCGAGTTGCTCGGTTTTTAGTGGGCGAGGGGAACAATGAAAGAAGTACCCATCGAGGGCTTAATCTTTGGCGGAGAAAATACGGGTGGTGCTCGATAGTTATTGTCACGGGTCCCTTGTCCTTCGTGCGACTGTGCGCTGCAGCGTATGAAAAGATCATTAAAACAATGCGCCGCTGTGGATACCGGGCGTGGAACGCATGCTCTGAAAAATTCAATGAGACTCGAAGATAGGACTGCTCGGTGTGAGAACACGCGTCGTCATCGTGCGAGATAGATTTCACTGTTTTCTCGGCCTTTGTCTACCGTTTGTCGAGAATTATATTTGTATCCATCTGTTAATCCTGTTCCAGTTTCTCCTCCTTTTTTTTCCCCTTTTAAATTGGATTATTTCAGCTTACGCTTTTATTCGTTCGTTAAATCGCTTGTTTATTCGGTAGGCTAGAAAAAATTGTAGAAAGATTTTCTCTTTTTTAATAAATTATATTTCGCGAGTTACTTATTCGAAAAATTTGGGGAGGAAGATTTTAATTTCGATTTTAAAGGCAGTTAGATATAATATAGTTAGATATTTTGGGATCGATAAATATAAAACATGATGAAAATAAAAGTAAAGGGAGCTAGGAAAAGAATTTTATAAATATTTGGAAATTCTTCAATTTTCAGGACCATCGTAATAAGAATCGATTATTTAACATAAAATATC
>NIJG01000087.1:126960-146423 GCA_002201625.1 Euglossa dilemma | reverse complement strand
TTCCGAGAAATCCGTAAAAAGTACATTTTTAGGGCGTTCCTGGCCTGCCGAGGTCTCGGACCTCTCGGACGAGCCTTTTTTGCCATTGAAAACCGTTTTACCGTTTGAAGATTTCGAGAAAGCCATCCCTGCGTTTGGGTGAGCTGCGGCGAGGCTGGCCGTCTGTTTGTCTGGCTTCCTACGTGCATGCACTCGGTCGACTCGTTCCAACTTCCACGTAGGACGCGTTAATGAACTTGGAAAGATCGCCGCGGAGGATAATGCCTGCGTAACCTTGTACTCGTCTTAGCGTTTTAAAGTCGCGAGGGACGACGACGCCGCCGCCGCCGACGACGACGAGTGAATCACTTTTGCTCGTGATTACCGTTTGCGTAAGCTTCGCTCGTTTGCCAGCAGCGGATCTCTTCTGTTCGCAGCAAACGCGCTGCATCCTTTCGGCCCGTTGAATTAAATTGCCGCAGCCTTTTTATCCCGAGGATTACGCGCCGGGTGTAAACGAACGCTTTTGAGCAGGCCAGCAACTTTCTTTTCTCTCCTCTTTTTTCTACGAATACACTCGCGCGTGGAAGCTTCTCTGCTGATGAGCACGTCGGAGAGATACTTCTCAGCTGTTGGGTATATGCTAGGTATTAGGTAATTGGATCATAGCACGTTCGGAATCACGATCGATCAATCTTCTGCTACATCCAAAGATCGTTTAAATACTCTCTGAAAGTGGTCGGTTTATCTTTGATTTCGCATTGAGTTTGGATAAATGAATCGTAGCGCATTTAAAATCGTTTTTACTTACATTTCTGTTATTCCCAAAAATCGTTCACATACTCTGAAAATTGTCGATCTTTGGTTTTGGATTAGGTTTCAGTAATTAGGGATCATAGCGCGTTCAAAATCACTATTAGTAACCTTTCTGTTATCCCAAAAATACTCTACACTTACTCTGAAAGTTGTCAACCTTTGGTTTTGAATTAGATTTGGGTAAATGGATCACAATTCGTTTAAAATCGCTATTACTTACCTTTCTGTTATCCACAAAAGTCGTCCACTTACTCTGCAAGATGTCAATCTTTGATTGTGGATTAGGTTTGCGTAATTGAATCATAGCGAGTTTGAAATCACTACCAATCGCCATTCTTTCACTTTCAAAGATCGTCCAATTACTCTTTAAGACTTGTAAATTTATCTTCGGCTTTGCGTTAGGCTTGTCAAACAAATCGATCAAACTCAGGGGATTTTATTTACCGATTTTATTAAAATATGACAAAGCGAATCGAAGTCGCGGTTTGAGTTTAATCTCCTCTTCATGGAAGATACTTGAGAATCTTCTTAATCAACGTGCATCAATGTCTTCTTAAAACACCAAATTGGAATCGATGTCAGCACTGTCTGGCAATGTTCTTGGCCTTTGTCAGAGTCTGACACATTAGTGTCCAAATGTCACAAGTAGCCACAGTACGTTGGTAATAAACGAAACGAACCAATTTCTAACTTGCCTGAGAAAATTCGATCTCATAACCGAAGAACCGCATCGGGTAGCGGCCATACTGAAGATTGCGACGCAGAGGAAGAATAGAAATACGAAATAGACCAGGATGGATGGCGGGCGGTATTAAAAATGCCAGGGTTAAACGGTATAATTTTATTTAGAGCCGGGTTCGACTCGTTTCTCAGGCTTAAACCTGGTGCGGTCGTTATCGGGCGCCTGCACCTCGAAACAAAGGCTCGGGAAAGCTCGGAGCCGGGAAGAAAAACGGAGATAGATAACGTCGAGGGCCATAGACGGCGCTGTAGAAATAGAAAAAAGGTTTCTTTCAAACGAGAGTTCTTCTTGGACCCCGCGAATGAACGCCGCGCAGATTTTCCAACGTTTTTCAAGCGCCCTTTGTTCGCCGCGAGGCACCTAAAGGAATCATTTTAGCCCGACAATTGCTCCTATTTTCTTTGCTGCCGGCTCAGCGCTCAGTTTCTTTCTTCAAAGGATTTTTATTTCGCCGAACCATTTTTCCAACGATACGTTATTCTATCTGCCGGGGTTTAGCTATTTCTCTCTTTCGATCGTCCATTTTCGGGAATATTGGACACCTAAATTGCGATTTGCCTTTTCTTTTCAATTCCTTTTTCCGTGTGATAATTATTGCATTTATCGTCACGCTTAATAAGAACAGGGAAATAAAACGGAAATTTCGATGCAACTAGAATTTTAATAAAATGATTTTTGTAAGCAGAAATTAAATTTTTGAGTAATAACTTCTGTCGTTCATTATTTGCACAAAATAACAATTAAAGCATCAGACTATTTCGATATAGGTAATTATTATTACAGAATTAATGACGAGGCAATATTCTTCAATATTCAATTATTAATTAATTTCAAAAAGAATCCTATGATTGTACTACGATATAAGAACGATATAAAATTAAAAACAAAACTTATGGAAAATTATTATCGTACAAACTAGTACCGTAATGTTTCTGGTACTAATAAAAAATTAAAGAAAAGATCCGAAATCTCGTGTCACGATGTACTTATGGAATCGAAGAAGTGTGAATCAGAGCCTAATCGTATCTCATCGAGTGGATGGCATCGAAGATGCATAAATTACAGAAGTTTTCGTTCGAGGCTGAGAAACAGGGACATATTTTCCTGTGAAATTAGCTGGAATTAATCAGCAGGCACTCGGAGTGGCTATAAACCATCCTCTTATGGTTCTCTTTCCCTGCAGAACCCGGCCTTTCTTTACCAATTATCAATTAGGCGTCCATTCTTGTTCCAGTGATTTAGATAAGCCTCGCGTCAGACTACAAATTAGTGACCGCGTTCTAATTAGCTCTCGCTAGGATTTAAGAACACCAGCCTGCTCGACCAATTATCTCGATCAATGCCTCGCACTTCTCAGATGTACCCAAGAAATTATCTCGTCCCGGAGACCACTGGTTGTAGAATCTTTGGAGTAGATAACGAAAAGACGATATCTCCGAGGCTAACGATGCTTCTTCGAGTTTATAGCGAAATAAACGATCGAAAGAAATGTTCCATCGCGTAAATGGAATATTAAGATACAAAAGATACAAACTGTGGATAGATCCTCTCAATCTTTGTTGTGTTCAATTTTTTCGAACGTTGAAAGAGAGTCTTCTTTTTTAAAAGAATTCTGTTATGGCGAAGAAAGAAGATTTCTAAGTTATCTTATTTCTTCTTAACCCATTCACTGCTAATTACGAAATATAAAATAAAAATAAATTAAAAACTAAATATTATTAGATTCTTTGGAATTCTTTTAAAACAAAATCTTTACGCCTAAATCAAAACGCTTTAAAGTGGATTGCGATTTGTTTGAGTTGGGAATTATTAGAAAAGGTAAATGTAAATGTAAAAAGTAAACCTCAAACTTATTATTATTAAATTCTTTGGAATTCCTATAAAATAAAATCTTTACGTCTAAAGCAGAACGCTTTAAAGTGGATTGCGATTTGTTTGAGTTAGGAATTATTAGAAAAGGTAAATGTAAATACAAAAAATAAATCTCAAACTAAATATTATTAAATTCTTTGAAATTCCTTTAAAATAAAATCTTCACACCCAAAATTAAACGTTCTAAATTTTCCTAGGAGCGAATGAGTTAAGAACCTGTCAAATTTCTCAGATTATTTCGTTTTTCTCCCGAGAAATTTATTGCGTGGGATAAAAAGAAAGATTCTTTCCTGGAAAAAATGTCGAATTATTTGTAAACCGGTCTTTCTAAATAACAATCAAAAGCGGGGAGAAAAGATTCGTGGACTGGCGCGATAACTCATATTTTTATATCGGTCCTTTTTGCACCCCGAAGAGGAGCATTTCCTGTCGCCGTGGAATAAATGGATTAAAAGAAGGGACGACCGCATTGGCGAACCGACATTCCTGACAAATTCGTCAGTTTCGCGAAGCGAGGACCGCAGGAATCGCACTGCGGCCAGGCCGGTCGCTTTTTGAGCCCATAAAGAGACGCTGCACTGTGGATTATCTTCGTTTTCGCGGTGGTCTGTCCATAACTCGCTTCTTTTCATCCCGCATCGATACCGTTCCCAGCAGCTGGCAAGGTGGTCTCCTCGCGACGTCGCTCGTTCTCTTATTCCTAGTACACGATCAGATCATGTTTATGACGTTTCCGTTTGAACGAAGGATTCGCGGAATCCTTGAAAACCAGCGCGATTCTTGAAAAGATTATTCTCCGAGCCGACGTCCATTTATTCCCTCGCGTTACGCTGAAAGAAAGAATCGCTCCTTTGTACGTTGATCGCGCGAGTGTTTCACTTGTCTCGATTCGATGAGATTTTCTTTCCTTTTTTTGGCAAGTCGCTGTTGGCGACAGAGGCACTGATTTATGGGAATGCGATGAAACTGGTGAAAATATAAAAAAATAATCAAAAACTAAAAAAAAAAAAAATGATTAAATTAAGGGAAAGATACTATGTGCTAGGAATTTTTAACATTCTTTATTTCGTAATATATATAAATTAATTATTACAATTCTGCGACGTACCAACCAACTATATTTTTCGTTAATACTTAACTACTACGATCGGTGAAATGATTGGTGAATGAAAAAAGAGACGAAGAAGAATCTTAACAAAAATTAACACTAAACCACGAATCGCATAGGTAAATAATCACAGCGACAGCATTAAATGTGGAATTTAAAATAAAAAATTATTTCTCCAAAGATTTTAGCTCTCCATCGTATTAGTCAATGCAATTGCTAAAATTCATCGAAGTTCACGAATTTATTCTATAGATAAAATGAATTTCACCCATTCTCAAATTTTCTATTTATCATTCCGAACAGATCAAAATCAACAATTTCAATTTTTGATCTAACGCGAGATTCTCGTCCCGTTTAAATCCTTGCGTTCGTAAACGAGTCGAAGATTCGTCGGAGCAGTATTATTTAAACTAGACAACTCTCGCGTCTCGTTGATAAGACCTAGATTTGTTTTCCCCTTCCCATGGGTGATAATTAAGGCAGCTCGAATACTTCAAGTTCTTCCATAAGTAGCTTCTCACGGTTCGCCAGGAATCCGAGCGTTCCTCCTCAGAGGGCCACCTTGTTTTCATTCCGTAATGTCGAGCAGGAGATTACGGAAGAGCTGAACTCGGCTGAAATTAGCTTAATCCGATCCGTATGTAAGGCGCATACACTCGACAGGACGTTCAACTCCTTAATTCTTTGAACCTCTTCGCTACGAATCCATTAAGTTGCCGCATCCACTGACCAGCAGGGGGACATTCGATCTCATTAGTCCTCCTCATTCCGTTCAATTTGCCACGCTAACGAACGTAGTACCTCGTAATTTCCTCGCGCAGAAGCTTTCTCGAAATATCAGAAATCTTTATTTCCCTTCGCCATCATTCTCTGTTTATACGTTACGGAATTTTGTTGCCGGATAAACAGGCTGTCTCGATGATAGTCTAGTCGTTTATGGTACTTGCTAATTGGTTATGATTGTAAACGAGGGGTATTCACTTCGAATGAGACAGAATTCGTATCGCAGAAGCATTTCTACGCACGCAGAGCAAGGAAATGTGGGAAATCGTAATGTTCGCGATGACTACAGATACGAATACGCTGGTTTCAGTTATTTGCATGATATATGCATCGATAGATCACCATACGCGAACTCTGACGCTGAAGCACTGAAATTTCTCAATGAAGTCAGATTTTCGCAAGCAAATCACGCGTGGATCATGGAAATCAGTTAATGAACATGAATATTGCTTTCCAGTTTCTGATATTTCAATTGGGAATTCTTCGACACGTCTCTGTATTATTTGGTATATAATATATAAGAATTTCTCGACCTTTCATACTCTTGCTAATCATTATTGAATCTGGAAACAAGCTTAGACTTTATTTTCGTGAGAAAGGAATGCTGAGAAGTGAGGGTGATTATGGTTATTGTTACGAGAAACAGTCAGTCGCGAAAAGAGAGACGATAAAATTACAAAAAAGATACAGAAATAGTGTAGAATAATTATAATTATTAACGTCATATATCTATTTTCTTTTTTGATTTGTTATTTAACGTTGCATCAATAGCTAATGGAGTTCTTAGTAACAGTAACTAAATAGATTATTTTTATAGAGTCACAGATTCAGTAAAAACAACTTGACATATTGGTTTCACGAGTGAGAGATGGTGATGCGAGAGAACAATCTTATGGTTATTGTTATAGAAAAGAATCAGTCGCGAAAAAAGAGAGATAGGGAAGTATACTGCATAAGAATTTTAATTATTAACAGGATATATCTATTTCCTCTTTCCTTTTTTAATTTGCTTAATAACTAGATAGTCCAAATTTTTTATGGAGTTCCATATATTTCAAGTAAGATAGTACGTAAATAGTGTGTCCTTTGTGCATTTGGCCAACGAATCACCATATTCAAACAGTTAGGACGAAGATCCTGCACCAGCTATGGTTCTAATTAGATTTGGGTTAGGCTAACCTCTCCCAACGGGACAAGGATGATCACCATGGGGATTTTGGTTGGTAGAAATGGTATTGTAGCAATCACCTTCTCACCTTCACTGTCAGATGAATTCCAAGTTAAAGGAGATTCGAGAATTTTGTATTTTTTCTAAGTCCTTGGTAAACCCTCCGATTCCTATATAATAAATCGTATCTTATCAAGATTTTATTTAATATTTTATAATTTTTTTTTTCTTTACCTTTATATTTGAGTTAATCAAAATTTAAATTTTCAATTAATAGAATTAAATAATTATATTTCAATATACCACTAATCTATTCAATAGTATCCTGATCTAAGACGGGGCCTGATAGGAAGCCTAACAGGCCCAGAACGAAACGGATCTCTTCCTTTCGTCTTTTATAGTAAAACAGAAACATCGAAGATACTTATTTTGCTAAAAATTCAAATCTTCGTGGAAGAGGATCCTCATGGTACTTTTTGAAGATTTATTCCACGAAAAAGGATAAAAATGAATAATTTTTTGCGATAATTTCGATCGAATTCGAAACATAATGTCTGGCGATGATAATGAATGTTTAATTAACTCGATTGCGTTTACGAGGGCTTACAAAGAACGCGTGTCGCAGTACACGGGTATTTTCGCGCGAGAGGTTATGGTTTTTCCGGGGATCTTGCGGCAACACGCGGCGCCTGGCGTCGTTTAACGCGCGGCCCGCCGTTTTGCATACAAAACAGACGGCGTTACTCATCCCTTCGAATAATCGCGGCTCATTCACATGCATGCCAGTTAGGCTCGATGGTCTGAACACCGGGCAAGGAAGTCCCTAGGATACGTGTATCGAGACTGTCTGGCGCGCGTGACGACTCGTGTGTGAACAGGTATCTTAGTGTTTGTTTCATTTTTTGAATAATTTTCTTATTCGATCAAGTTTCACGGTTTTTCTGATTTTTCAACGAGTTTTCGAGTAAACGATGGCTAAGTGAATGAGCGAATGAAAATTGGCTTTTAAATTAAAAAATGTATACATATTAAATCAAATTGGAGTAGGGTATCTTGGTGTTCGGATTAATTTTTTGAACAATTTTGTTATTCCACCAAATTTCGTGATTTTTTCGATTTGTACGAGAGTTTTTTCGAAGCGTCCTCGAGTAAATGAAAATTGGCTTTTAAATTAAAAAATGCATATATTTCGAATTAAATTGGAGTAGGTTATATTAGAGGAAATGATGATTTTGGAGATCCTAGAAGTCATTTTGTACGGTGACATTTACAGAATTCGTGGCACTCGTAGAATATGCATAGGAATTAGCGAAATCAGTGCGTTTAATAACCTGTCATATTTGCAAAAACAATTAATTTCCATTTTGTTGATTAAAAGCTCGGAAGTCAATTCCGAAATTTGCATTCTGCATCAGAGTGTCTCGTTACGTGGACGGAATTAAATATAGAATCTCACGGTGAAGTTATGTAAAGCCTGCAAAATTTCCGAATAAAATTTCTCGAGATATCCTTTGATCAATTGTAATATTCAAATCTTCCAATCAAACGCTATATATCCACAATGATACGTAAACTTCTTTCACATTTCTCAAACTTTTCGCACCTTTTTAACAATATCACGCCATAATCCAAACCCTAAATCTTAAAATTCGCTTCTAGAAAATCTTCTCTTCCCAAAAACAAAGAAAAAATAGAAACAAAAAAGGAAAAATTCGTCGTTCTCCAATTTTTTGCACGTTTTTAACAATATCACTCCATAACCTGAATCCTAAATCTTAAAATTCTAGAAGATCCTCTCTCCCCCCTAAGAAATAAGGAAAAAATATAAATAGAAAAGGGAAAAATTCGTCTAGTAATGGAAATAACATCTTGCATCCTTAATTCGTTATTATAATTTCGCTCGACGCTTTTTCCCACGTTCGCGCGAGTAAAGTCTAGCGTGATTCTTGTCATTTTGAATTCAATGGGGATACGTGGGTATTTATTGTTTCCCTCGCCGATTCAACGCGGGTTATGTCGCAGAATTCGCGGCCGACGACACGCCGTGATAGAGAGAGAAAAGAGAGAAAGAGAGTGAGAGAGGAGAGAAAAATATCGACGCGTGTGTTCTGGCAACTCTTCAAACGATGCATTTCCGAAAATCAATTTCGCGGTGAATCCCTGGCGAATTCGGCTGTCGCGGCTTGAAACTGGCTCGTCGTCGGGCCAATGAAAATTAAAGCGTCGGGATCGAAATTCCCGGCGTGTTACAAAAATAAAATTTTTCCCGGCACCGTGACGGAATTTTAATGCCAACGGCACGGTTAATCCGCGGTGAAAGCGAAAATCCGTTACTTGGGAAATTTGCAAGGTTAGCCGGAGGAATCGGCCGACTGTTATTCGCGAATTTGCACATTTTTTTCCCGTCCACTTGCAATTTTCACCCGATTATGGTAATTTCTCCAATTCTATATATAATCAGCGAATGTAACTTCTCGTTTCTTTAAAAATTTTATAGAATTTCATACAGCGTTAGAGAATTATTCTACTGTTTTTTATATCATTCTGTAGCGTTTTATAGTAGTTTGTGGTGTCTTTTGGTATTCTATAGTGTTCTCTAATATTTTATAGCATTATAGAATACAATGCAAACATTCTCATATACTACAGTAGATATACTTCAGTATAATTTGAATATTTGCATAGTGTATACGAATAACAATAAACACAAGTAACAATAGCAAATAATATTTAGTATCATAATAACGGTTTACGTAATATATCCCACGCTATAAAATTTATCTAGATAACGCAAAGGTAGGTTTATTCCTCGTATAAAAATCTCGTATTTTGTTATATAGAAACAGCTCGAAAGGTAATTTCGTGGAAGTTTATTAAAAAAAAATACGCCGCAGGTGTTATTCTAATAACGTCTCATTATCATTGCAATAACCACTCGGCAATGGCCACCGAGCTCTAATATAGTTTGCACGTCCCGGGCGTCGCTTTATTAATTAATAAACATGGCGAATTCGCGTTATCGTGCAACGGCTGTTATGTCACTTTGCATATCGCGGACATTATTACTGGTTTTGACTGGGAAAGCATCTTGTCGTAAAACACATTCGATCGATGAATGCCTACGCGAGATTTTATCGTTTATTCATATCTCTTTGTCTCGTTGCTTAACCTATATAAACGACGGTGCAGTAAAGTTTCACGACGTCGTAAAGCCGCTAGAAATCATTACTCTTTAACGACAATTATTTACACGTAGATTATTTATAGACAAGCATCGGGCCCTGTTACATCTGATCATTACGCTTGACCGCGAGTCACCGGTCCAAAATGGCCGGTCACGATAGTTCTCCATCGAGTGTTCGTAATTTCGGAACGATCAGATTTCTTAATCCCGTTTCGTATTCTTAAGTATCATTAAATGGCCGTAAAATAAAATTAAGTAACTGAACTTAATTGGTTACTGTCACATGTGACTAAACGATGCTTTGATATATGCGATTGCAAACGGTGCAGGATAAAAATTCTCGCGATTATGGTTAAAAAAGAAGAAAAGATTTCTAAAATCTTTAATTAATATTTTGTTGCGTTGTAAGACACTGATAGATCGATATTAATCGATGTCGCATCAAAAGCGAATGGCTTGGACGAAGGTAATATCGTTTTAATTAATAAAACGATAACACAAATTTCGACTTTTTCTCTGATCTTTAATATCCATTGTTGACAATTTTGTTGACAATTCGCGAAGTTTTCTTTCTCAGTAGAAAAAATTCCAAAACTTTCAGTCCACATCATAAAGATCCTAAAGGCCATTGTCTATTCATTGCACGGGATTGATACACCCAGTTCCAAAAATTCCAAAAATATCCAGAATTCAGGAAACCCGCGAAATTCCAAATTCCACCTTCGTGATTCTTAATTATCCAATTACTCGATTACCGCGAAAACGGACAACGACGCGGAGAAGCGGAAATAAAGAAACACGAAGCGAAACACGCATCCTTCCGTCGAATTTCTCTGTTTATTTCACGTCGATTCGATTATCTCGATCCCTGTTCCGTGTTTCCTAAGAGCGGCGGGGTTATGCAATTAATTGTGCGTCAATCGTTCCTCCAGATCTAACAGGTTGCGATCCAAGGACAGCCTCTTTGGTTAAACAGCCTAAGCACTTTCTCGAGAGCCGGTGTAAATCGGGTCAATCCTTTCGGCGTTACGAGCCCGAGCAGGAAATTCGACGTAATAAAGAAAATGGCGGTAAACGCGGCCGGCGTCGGCCGTTCTTATCCCTCTCGCAACGGCGTATCGCGCAAATTGCTGCCGCGATTATGGCAAAAATGCCCGTCAACGTTAATGCCTCCATTTGGCGAAAGTCCTTTGTGCCTGCTGGTAGCCCAGCGATTTCTCCTAATTCCACGGTCCAGCCCATCAGGATCCATGCTGTAATCGTTCTTCGCTTTTCGGCGTCGCGCGTTCGACTCGCTGCTCCTTTTTTCGAATTCAGCCACATTTTCGGAAATATTCGCGATTCGTTGACTTCGAGGGTGCAATTGATAAGTATCGTTTTAATTATGATTGATCTGAGAGTTTGATTCGATAGGAGACTCACGTTTAGAAACATGGATACAATAAGGTAACCGAATAAGCGAATAAATAGTTATCTAGAGGTATAAATAGTAGAAAGTAGAAAGTTAAAGTAGAGAAATAAATAAATATGTTTTTAAATATAAGAGACTATTAGAAATGTGTCTAATATTAGGTCGGGGAAAGAGAAATCCATTTAAAATTATAAAAATAATGGATTTCTTTTTCTACAACCTAATATTAGACTCGTTTCTAATAATTTCGTATATTTAAAAAAATATTTATTTATTTCTTGACTTTTAGTTACAGTTAAAATTGTAAAAATAACGGATTTCTTTTTCCCTAACCTAATTTATTGTTGGGAAAAGAGAAATCTATTTGGAATTATAAAAATAATGGATTTCTTCTCCGCAATTTAATATTTAACGAAGATAGGTACAACAAAGATTCTCAAAAAATAGGAATAAATAATTAAACGATTTAAAAAACTGTTCAGAAATACGAACCCAACCCTAATCTAAACTCATCCCAAAATTCCAAACTAATTAACACCGTTCTTACCCCTTATCTTACTCGTTATCACCAAACCTATCACAGTCTAAATAATCGTTTTCAAATTTTGTATTAAAAATTCTGCATCCAGTGTTATTATTATCATTTAGCCTACTCGATATTACTCTTAATTCGCGTCTGATCAATTTTCCAAGCATCTTCCTCGGTTCCATTTCCTTCGAAGCTCTTTTTCCACTATTTTTCCATCTATTCTATTGATATTTTTGATTAATATCGTGGTGAGCAAACTTTTTTACATAAATAATAGGAAAGATTTTCGTTGTTTTTAAAGAGTTTGAATATTCCATTGATATTTTCGACTAATATCGTGTTGAACAAACTTTTTTATCGTTTAACCGTAGTAGATTCAGTATTAACCCTTTGCCCTCGACGAATTTTTGGCTACAGAAGAGTAAAAATTCACAAATTTTCTGTCACAAAACTGACGTTACCTTTCTCAGTGGTAAATAAAGAATCGTGTAATAATTAACACGTAAAATTATTTAATTTCGATATCTCTCGTATCGATATATTATCCTAAATTTGATATATTAATTATTGTGTTTCTTCAGAATTTTATGGTGACTGACAGTCGCCTCTCGAGTGCAAAGAGTTAACAGGGCAATTGGACAGGATCGAGGAAACGTTTGCGCGAAGTAGGATCCAGTTGCATAGATCTACGTGACATGAAATCGTGGAACGATCGCTCGGATGTATCGCCGTGGAATAAATTACATTTCGTCGCAAATTGCGCGCGATACGCAGTTTTACAGTGGCCGCGTAAACGGTCTTAATGAGCCCATTGTTAACATAGACTGTACCAACACCAGAGGCATCGCGTTTGCCACCGTGTGCATGCTCGTGACGCCTCTGCAACTGCCGGCCATTTCCAACCCGTTATTACGGTAGCAGGTTGGGTCTTCGATCATTTCCAGCCACGGTCTATTGTCCATTGGACGGCCAGATTATTAATGTGCTCGGCCAGGATAGATAAGGCCGGTCATTGGACAGATAGGGTCGCGATTTCTTTCGACTCACTCTCTAGTATGATATTACTTTTCCGCCGTGGAGATTTCAAAATTCGTCGTCGCCCACGGTGTTGCGCCGCGAGACTAGTTGTTAGTTGTAAATTATTAGCCCTCGGTTCGTGTCGTTAGTCTCTCGTTGTCGCCTATTCATTGTTTGCTAACTGTTATTAGCAATTAGCTCGGTGTTCTTAGTTCTGAGATCTGAGTTCCAGAGATATAAATTCTAGGCTTTGGAATCTGAGATCTAAACACGGAGTTCTGAGATCTGAATTCTAAGTTTCGAAATCTGAGATCTGAATCCTGAGTTTTTAGTTCTGAGATCTNTGAGTTCTAAGATCTTAATACTGAGTTCTGAGACCTAAATTCTGAGTTTTGAGTTCTAAGATCTTAATACTGAGTTCTGAGACCTAAATTCTGAGTTTTGAGTTCTAAGATCTTAATACTGAGTTCTGAGATTTAAAATCTAAATCCTGTGTTCTGAGTTTTGAATTCTAAGCCTCGAAATCTAAGATCTAAATCCTGAGTCCTGAGATTTAAAATCTAAATCCTAAGTTCTGAAAGTTAAATTCTAAATCTCGAAATCTGAGATCTAAATCTTAAGTTTTGAATTCTGTGATCTAAATCCTGAGCTCTGAGTTCTGAGATCTAAATCCTGAGTTCTGAGATTCGAAATCTAAATTCTGAGTTATTAGTTATACGTTATCCAAAATTAGTTATTCTTTGTTAGCTTTTGTTATTAATTGTTAGATATTAGTTATCAGACCTCAGTTCTGAATTCTGAGCTCTGTATTCCGAATCCTAAGTTCGGAACATCAAATCATTGGTTATTCGTTGATTACTATTATAGAATCGCCGATTTCTTTGCTCCCTCCAGTACGATATTACTTTTTCGCCGTGGAGATTTCAAAATTTACCATCGCCCACGGTGTTATGCCGCAAAACTATGGTTCTCCGGTTGCAAATCTGATTACGGAGTCGAGTCGCGTGTTGCGTCGTTAAATAGTGAAATATTGACGTTTTTCTTTCGTAATATCCCTATCCGTTTGAGAATAATATAGTGGCTCTAGGCGAGTGTCTTTGAAAATTATAGGCTTGTTTCTGTGCAGTTGAATTTCATGTATGATTATTAGCAACGATGAGGCAATATTACGGGTTTGGGGAGGTTTATTGACATTTCGTGATGGGGTTGATTCAAGTCAAGGATTTTTTATTCTTTTAAGGACGAATATCAAAATATCAAAATATTACAGATATCAGATATAACGATTTATTAGTTCATTAATCAGAATCAGTCAGTAACTCAAAATTATATATCAAAATATCATAAACATTGAACTAAATATTAAATAAAATCATATTCTTGTATTTCTGTATATTACTATTAAATATAATCACGTATTAATTGAAAATATGCAGTAGTCCACAAGTTAACCCATTTGCATCATTAAGCGGAATAAATTTTAAATTTATTTACCGCGCAACTACCTACAAAAATAAATATTTACGTTATAATGTGGTATAAAATGATTTTACTTCAGAGTAAGTATAATTTTTAGATTAAATATAAACAAGACTTTATTTGTTACGCTTAATTACAATCAAAGGCTTGAAAGACTCTCTTTAGAGCGAAGATGCAAATGGGTTAAGGAAAAATCACAGATTAGCACGGTCAATGAAATCTCTTTCGTTTCGAAAGAATCGACTGCTATCTGTAATTGAAAATAACGACTGTTATTTCTTCTTTGGTCACCTCGGTGCAAATTAGGGAAATGCTGTCATTACAGTTAAATTACAAATTGTACCTTACCTCGAGTACGAAGCTGAGACAAGATATCATTATCTCTCAACGGAATCGTTCAGTCCTACACGATTATTTTCCGGTAATCAAATCACAGATCGGCTTTGGTAGAAGCAAGACAATAGAGAGTTTACCGGAAAGGGTAGCAAGAGAAAATGGCCTGTTGCGTCAGAGAATGAGCTGGCAGAGCAGAAAATTAGAAGGTTTTTCGTTAACGACACTTGCGCAACTGCTAGAAAACTGAGCTAATTCCCGAAGGTTATAGTCGGGATAATTTCAAGTTCTAACCAGACGGTATCCTATTTTCATAATACAGTTGCCGAGTAATGAAAACCGCTCTGGTTATACCTGCCCCGGCCTGTCGCAACGGAAAGAATGCGCGCAATGTTTCTTGTGACGCGAACTTTCCTTTGAGCCGTTCCGTTTTCATAAATAAAATATTCGCCCGGAGCATTTTTCAAGGCGAAACTTCAGTCGACGACTGTCGCCTCGGTTATGAGGTTCTCCCGGCATCGTGGAAGGAACGTCCCAAAAATGCTTTTCATAAACTCGTTTCCGTGTCCCGGCATTCCTTACCATTGCAAATCTACTTCAGCTGTTTCTTCCCAGTAATTCCTGTTATTCTGTTATTATTATCGGAATAATTTCATCGTCAGAGTCCTCCGATGCGAGTCGCCACGAAAAATTTTCATATTGCTCAGTATCGTCAAATTTTTATCAAACAATTTTAAGATTAACATCTTTTTTCTTTCGTTAAATCAGAATTCTTTAGAATTCCTTCCATTTACATATAAATCACAAATTCGGGATTTAAGTCCTGAAAGATTTATTCGCGTCTACTTTTAAATTCCTAAAAATAAGAAAATTAATAATAAACTCGATAGTTTCATTGTCTAGTACCAGTATCATCATTCTAATCGGAATCAAATTATTTAATGCAAGTACCATTCATATAAATCCTTAACTTATTTTTAACTACCACCAAGAGTTTCATCTACTTTTACTATATTAATATTTCAAAAATAATATACTAAGTAATAAATTCAACTATGTACTTATAACATATTAACATGGTCGTTTTAATTTAACCAGAATTCTTCAGAATGTTTCAATACAAATACCACTGATGTAAATTCCAAATTCACCCTCAATCGTTACTAAAAGTCTCATCCACTTCTATTTATACTATCCCAAAAATAATGTAGTAAATAATAAACTTGATATCAAATACCAATTACACCATTCTAATGAAAGTAGAATCCTTCAGAACCCTTCGATGCAAAAATAATTAACAAGTTATCAAACTTAACGATCTCTCTATCAAGCACACCAACATCGTCATTCGAATGAAACGAGAATCCTTCAGAAAGCTAAAAAAAAAATAAAAAATAAAGGACGAACCGGGAGATTCGGGGAAAAATCGTCGTCGAGGCAGAAGCCTTTTAAACCCGAGCAACGATGCGCGAACAGGGCCGTTTATATTTTTGTCTTGCCGGCTGTTTATTGCAGGCGAGCACCAGGTAAACGAAGGTTCCACGGCGAGCTTTAACGAAGTGCTGGCGTAATTAGCAGCTCGTTGCTCGAGGATCCGCGAACCCCCTGTATTTGCCTCGCCGTGTTCACCGGCGTTCGTTCGTGAAATAATTTCACGGCCTAATTTACATCTCCTTCGGCTCGTAAAATCCTACGTGTCAGTGATTTCGATTCGATTCGATTCGTCTGCGATCGACGTCTTTGGGATCCCCTCTCCTTTCGATTCACCAAGGTTTGGGACCCTTTCTGGGACCAAATGGTAAGATTAATTAACACTAGGTTTACGGTTTTTTTGTTGTATATTTCTATTTCTGCGGACACCTGTCAAATTTAAGATAAAGAAACCCACATATATCACTCGAAAGGTGACCGTGATTCACCATAAAATTTTAAAGACCTATATCAATTATATACCCATATCAGTTAGGCGCAAATCACGAAATAACTCCAACTCTTCTGTATCCTAAAAATCATCGTTAGAGAAAGACAGTAATTCGAAAACTTTCTGCCATATAGTCGACAATATTCTTAAATCGATGAATAAGAAATCGTATACAAATTAAAACGTAGAGTTACTTTATCAAGTTTATTTTACTTGGGTAATCTTAAATTTGATATATTAATTAGCACTAGGTTTACACCTGTTCAAGAGTAAAGGAAACCACGTATTTGGGTTTAATTTGAAAACAATCGCAATATTAATAGACTTAATATAAGTTAATTAAATCTTTTATAATTGAAGCAACCCATCCGTCAAATTGACGGGTCCTGTAAATCTAGTGTTAAAACGAAATTCGGTGGACAAGCTAAACTTCGTCGTCGCTAGATGTCGGCAGCGTCGCGTCGTGAATTACGAATGCGCCTTTATTCGTCACGTGATCAACTTTGTACCGTTACCTTCGTCCTTTCAGATGCAAATTTGTATCAGTTAAAAATAGATGCGTGTGTTACGTTGTTCGATACTTGGTTTTGTATTTAAATTATATTAAATGATTTAACTTTGCACTCGAAGACTTTTTCGCTATAAAGAAGCTTTTCTTATGTTTCTATTAGCTCGATGATACCTTTTATGTCAAAAAATTGCAAAGAAAATTACACGTTTGCGTTTCGAATGAGTGAAATTATTTTCTTCGATATTTCGCGTATAGTTATTTTTAATATAGTTATTGTAGTTTATTCGTGTTTAAGTTATTTAAAATTGGGTTAAGGAAGTACCGTGAAATGTTTGGTGCTTTTATATGTTATTTCCTGCGTCGAGTTTGTAATTCGCGACTCTTCTCGTTAATGGAATTTATTTTATTTATTTGATTTGTAAGGAGAATTGTAATGTAATAAATTATTGTTTGCGAGATTTATCAAATAATGAGCGTTTTCTTTCTTTTTGATAGATCGCTAAGTTTCTGTAATTTTTCAAGTCGTTTGGAATTATAGGAAATTACGTGTCAATGTTCCAAGTTTCTCTCATTCATTTTCACTAATTAATTTCAGTTGACAGTTTTCACTTTGCAATCCCCAAGAAAACTGCGACTTTCGCGGAATATCTCATTGCAAGTAGCTTGATATTAACTTATAGAAAATTCGAAATAATTCTAAATATCAGAAATATTCTTGCGAGAAAATCCAAGATTCTATTCTATCCTGACAATATCGAGTTTACATTCCATGACCATTCGATCAGTGCATTTTCTGTGCCTTGTTTTACCTTGCACTTTCGTCAGTCTTCATTCCTAACGCATTCTCATCCTTTTCCACGCCATTCGCAGGGGTAGCACAACGTCTATCACGGAAGAAAAAGAAATCCAGGGAACAGGTTACCATTAATCACCTGCTCATTTGCAATAAATAAATTTCACGCTCGTAGATCGAACGATAGGCGAACGTGTTCTCTTATCGATCACAAGACTATTGGCATTTAGCTTTACTTTCACGCGACGTCGCGCTTCAACCTGCATTCTCAACGCGCTACGCGTCCAGCGTTTCCATGTTGACACCTGTTCACTTTCCACCGACGCGTAGCCCAAGGGCCCGTTCGTATTTTCGCGATCCACGCCTGACTCACGCACGCAGCACAGTTGGGACTTATGAATCATCGCGATGACGATGAATCCTTGGATCGTCTGTCAGAGGTGAAGGAGAGCCGTGCCAACGGTAATCGCCAGAATCGGTAAACGCTTGGGTGGGTGTAATCGTCTACTGGGTGATACAAAATGACTTTGGTCGACTGATGGCAATTTTCAGCGAAGACAAAATGACGTAGAAAGGTTTGGTTAGTGATGTGGTGTCGGAAATTTTAGGTTAATAAATTGCTTCGCTAGGTTTGGGTCCTAAATTGATGTCGAAAGTTTTTGGTATTATAATAGTGTAGGAAGTTTTAGTTCCCGAAGTTTTAGGTCCCAAATCGACGTCGAAAGTTTTTGTTATCATAATGGTGTTGGAAATTTTAGTTCCTAAAGTTTTAGGCCCCAAATTGACGTCGAAAGCTTTTGTTATTATAACGGTGTTGAAAGTTTTAGTTCTCAAAGTTTTAGGTCCCAAATTGACGTCGAAAGTTTCTGTTATAATGGTGTTAGAAGTTTTAGTTCCCAAAGTTTTAGGTCCCAAAAATGGCGTGGGATGTTTCAGTTTTCAAGTTTCCATTTATTTGCATTATATTTTGAGTAGATACACAGTTAAAAATAAATATCCGAAGAGATTCCATTGGAAACATTCCATAATACCTGTTTTTTTTTCTTTTTTACAAACTCACGTGTAATATATATCGTAGTATATTTTGGCGTAGTATAGTATAGTAATATTATAGTAGTATAGTATAGCAATGACGTACTAGTATAATATAGTAATACCACGAGCTGAATCGAATTTACATTTACATTTTAGGATAATATTTTTAGACACGTGGTAATTCGTTAAAAACAATTTACGAAAGGAAGATCTGTAGATGAGTGAATAGATGCGCATAGTTCTTTCGAAGCACCCGATACATCTTTGTATATTGGAGATAAATTATAGCTGGATTGGGAAATCGAAATGGAAATTGTTGATGAGTTTCAGACTTTGTTCTGATATTAGAATGATCCGTGATTGGGGTCGAATGGAGAACTGGCTGCACGAATGTGCTTACGCAACTAGTAATGCATTTATCGGGTCACGTTGAAATAAGAAAGCACTGGAAATGATGGCGAAGAAAATAAAGAGATATGGTATCCTGTATGTTGCAACGGTAATGCGAGGATAATTAACCACGTGAAAATGATGCCTGGTTCGAGTGTTGCTTAATAAGAATTAAATAATACGAATGCAAATCATCTTTCAACGTGGAATAATATGCACGAGCTATTCGACTTCTTACGTAATTCCTTTTTCCATATATAATGAAATTTTTAATACCGAAATTGATACTGTCATTTTCCACTTTCTGTGTGTTGTATGAAACATATACAACATACAGTAATAATAGTCTTCTAATATCTAGTTACTAATGCAGTTACTTTAATATTTTAGTT
>NIJG01000087.1:89997-107793 GCA_002201625.1 Euglossa dilemma | reverse complement strand
ATTTTCTAAATTTCTCCTTAAAAATAAATTTCGAATCGATCAATGATCCGGAAAATCTCTTTAACGTCCAAGTTTCCTCGATTTTCCTCTTGAATTTCATCGCAAGAAAATCTTTCACGTCCGAAACTACTCTCGAACTCGATCCTAAACGCTCAGACGCCTAATTTCGAATTAGACGTGGGTGCAGTCGCACACCCACGCGCGTTCAAAGGTCGACGGGTGGTCGTACCAGCATCTCGGAGTAGATCTTATTTCTCACAATTCGATATCTCGTGGGAACCGCGAAGAATTTATCGGGAACTCACACCCGATCGATTCGAGTTGCCCGGCTTTTCAGTATTCGTTTAGGAAAATGCGTGTCCGTATCTCGTGAGAATCGCCTGAGAGCCAGATGCCGCGAGTATTATGTCATTTAGGCGCTGTGGAAAATAAATGTAATCCGGTTTTGTGTGCAAATGCGATCGACTTGCATTAAGCCTCAGCAATTCCGACGTTCCTACACCGTCGTGTCTTCGGTTACGTTAATTCCGTTGTAAACCAACCCTTTGTCGCCAAATTCAAGTGTCTTCTACCAAAGTATTCGAGCTTTTGAAATTTTATTTTGCGTGCTATTGTTATAATTGCTTCGAATGATTTATTTATGCTACACCAAATCCATAAAACTACCTCGCTTTGAAGCTGCTTCGAAATTGCGATAAAGCGATACCTGAAATAATGACGACAAAGGTTAGGTGCGAGTGAATTTATCGCACTTAATTCGGAAGAATGACGAGTGAAATTAACGTTTCGAAGCTGACACGATCTCGCAAAGTATCTATCGAAATTGTGAAATTTAGTTTCACGTCGCTTGAAATATCTCGCAACGAAAAAAGAATATTTTATTTGATTACTTTTGCAACTATACGAACACTTAAAAGCCACTGTCAATCCAAATCTAACTAATTCTAAGAAATTCTCAAATTTTTTACAAATTACGGACCCTTATTTTCTCAAAGAAAAAGAAGTTAAAAATGCAGTGATAAATATACGAATTTCTCTTTTATGTCGCATAATTAACACTCGCTTGCAATTAGAATCTACTAAATTCCACGAAATCCTCGAATAATCTACAAATTACAAACGCTCATCTCCATAAAAAAGAAAAATTGAAGAAGCAGTAGTATATATACTTATTTTACCTTGACACTGCATAATTAGCATTCACTTGCAATCAGAATCTACGAAATTCCACGAAATCCTCGAATATTCTACAAATTACAAACCCTCATCTCTATAAAGAAGAAAAATTGAAGAGGACAGTAATAAATATACTTATTTCTCTTTTGCATCGTACGATTAAAATTAACTTGCAATTAGAATCTACCAAATTTCACGAAATCCTCGAATATTCTACAAATTACAAACCCTCATCTCCATAAAGAAGAAAAATTGAAGAAGACAGTAATAAATATACTTATTTCTCTTTTGCATCGTACGATTAAAATTAACTTGCAATTAGAATCTACCAAATTTCACGAAATCCTCGAATATTCTACAAATTACAAACCCTTATCTCCATAAAGAAGAAAAATTGAAGAAACAGTAATAAATATATCAATTTCTCCTTTGCATCGTACGATTAAAATTAACTTGCAATTACAATCTACCAAATTTCACGAAATCCTCGAATATTCTACAAATTACAAACCCTCATCTCCATAAAGATGAAAAATCGAAGAAGCAGTAATAAATATACTTATTTCTCTTTTGCATCACACTCGCAATGAGAATCTTCGAAATTCCGCGAAATCCTCGAATATTCTACAAACCGCCAACACTTAATTCCGCATCTCACTGAGTTCCCACGAAAAATCCGTGGCAAATGCATAAATACGAGCAACAACAGCGTATCTAGCTGGGCTCCCACGAAAATATTAATAACGATCGTGTTCCGCGATCGGCATTCAATCCTGCCATAAAATCGGCTCCATTAGCCGGTTCCCAGGCCCGATCCGCCTACCCTCCACGCGGAAACCGATTAAACTAACGAACGATTCTAAAAGACGCTTTATCGACCGCGTTACATTTTAATGAGCGGGTAATTAAATCGATAAGCCCATCTGGGATCGCGCGCGATGCACGCGATGGAAATTTATCGGTACGCGAGGACGGTTTCATTAAGGGAAATCCTCGCGCGTTTCCCGCCCCCTTAATGGCCCCTTTAGGCGCCCACGTCTTCTCCACGCTCCTTCAATCGTTATTTTTAAAGTTTTCCCTTAAAATTTTACGTAGAATTATCATTACTGCGCCACGAGCACCGCGACTCTCTCGATCGAAGTTTCTTGGGGGTGCAGGGCCCTATAAGTTGATGCGACAGGGTTGGGAACCCGAAGTTACTCGAATTTAACACTAGAACTATTAAAGAAGTTAAAACGATTCGGACTTACTTTGGACAAAATTAATTTTCACTTTTATTCGAATAAAAACGCGATTTTATACGCTTATTTATCTTCACGCTGTTGTTTTAATATTTATTTACATACGAGTATGATATTCGCTATAGGTATAGTGTTAAACGACGTAGAACTAATTAGGGCTTTCACGCGTATCGATTATGATAGTGTTTACCGATTTTAACGAAGTATAACGAATGGCGTTGAAATCCTAGGTTCAGATTTGCGTGCTAATCTTGGTAATTTATGAAATTTCCCTATTTTCGGTCATTTAAACCACCTGTTGTTGATCATTTGAATGTAGAAAAAAATCACTACAAAGAAGATTCTGTCGATATTCTCATTATCACAGTAATCAAACCTAACTACTAAGAAAGAAAAAAAAAAAAATTAAGACATGTAACGAAACCGCTATTTTCGGTCATTTAACACATTATTGACCGACTGTTTTTCTCAGAGTTTGGAGGTGAAATTTTTTTCAAAATTTCTTCTTTATAGCAAAGTGGACGGGTTTAATTTTATCATAGTTAAATATTAACTGAAAGATGCATTAACCGAAGGAAACTGACGCGAAACAAAAGCGCAGATTACGAGTTTACACGGTCAACAAATGACGGTGTTAAATAATATTAATGAAAAAAACTTAGTACAAGTTTCGAAATGAAATAAGAGAGGAAGATTCTGTTGTTCGATATTCCCATTGTCACAGTAACCGACTCTAGTTATTCAAAGGGGAAAAAAATATCAAGACTTGCAACAGAACCGGTATTTTCGGTCGTTTAAACCGCGTTAAAAACGGCGGGTCGTGGGTCGCGTCACCTTTTCAAATTCGAGGAGGCGGAACGATGATTCCCGTCCTCGCTGCCGGTTCGTTAACGACGCCCCATTTATGCCTCTCGTTCTCTATTATCGAGCCGAACGCGTTGGCCACGTATCGACGATCCAGTTTCGTTATTCTTGGTCCGGAAACGCCGCGCTCGCCGCGTTATTCAAGGAGAACGGATGGAATCAAAGCCGCCATGTATTTATAGACTTCGTTGGGTCGGTTGATAATTATTGAACGATCGTTACCCGGGTGAACTGTGTACGCTAGAAGTGTACATCGATGCCGTGGGTAAGCAAATTCGAACCGTCCGAGAGTTTGTTGAACTATCTTCTCCTGGTCTTCGATTTCAGACGAGTCTGAGGAGAAAATTCGTCAGGTGCCGGGCGAACGCGTTGCTGAGAGAAATTTTCGAGAAGCTTGTGCTTCTTTGAAAGAAGCTTAACGCGGTATAATTTTGAGAAGATTCAAAAGTCGAATATCGCATCGAGTACTGTGCCAAGTATCGCAACGTAATTCTAAGAAAATTTACTAATTAATTCTGAGATAATTGCAAAATTGGGAGATGCTCGGTGAACACGTTGAACCGATCACAATGTAATTTTGAGAAAATTAAAAGGTTGGGTGATGTTCGGGTGAACGTATTGCACCGAGTATCGCGACATAATTTTGAAAAAGTTAAAAAATTGGGAGATGCTCGGTGCACACGTTGCACCGATCACAACGTAATTCTAAGAAAATTAAAAGGTTGGGTGATGTTCGAGTGCACGTATTGCACCGAGTATCGCGACATAATTTTGAGAAAGTTAAAAAATTGGAAGATGCCCGGTAAACACGTCGCATCGATCACAACGTAATTCTGAGAAAATTAAAAGGTTGGGTGATGTTCAGGTGAACGTATAGCACCGATGACAACGTAATTCTAAGAAAATTAAAAGGTTGGGTGATGTTCGAATGAATGTATTGCACCGAATATCGCGACAGAATTTTGAGAAAGATAAAAAATTAGAAGATGCACGGTAAACACGTCTCATCGATCACAACGTAATTCTGAGAAAATTAAAAAATTGAGAGAAGCTCGGTGAATATATAGCACCGATCACAATGTAATTTTAAAAAAATTAATAATTTGCGAGAGGCTTTGTGAACACATTGAACCGAATATTGCACCAAATATTATGACGTAATTCTGAGAAAATTAGAAACGGCTTCTAGTACCTGAGAATTTCGAGAATTGATATTTTTGGTTATTTTATAATAAAATGGTGATGCGTTTAAGTGGAGAATAGAATAAATAATGTTTGTCTAACCAAAGTTTGATGCGTAGAGCAAGTAATTTACGTCAGTGGCTAGAATAGAAACTAATTTAATTTAATCAGTCAACCGAGTTGATAAGTTTGCGTCACTGGGTAAATTAATAATTCACGAGAATGTGAGAACTCGAGTTTCAGAAGGTTGCGTGAACTTCAAATTATGTAACTTCTGTTTAATTGTTTATCGATCACCCGAGTAAACAAACACGTCGATGTTTAAAGTACGTCAATGGTTAGTTAATAATTTCAGGATAATTTTCTCATCTTATATTTCATTTTCCTATACGCGTTTATTGTCAATTGTTTTTGACTAAATTCATCGTTCTGATTTTCAAAACCTTCAAAAATCACTAACAGGAAATTTTCACGAAAAAATCGAGTGTTACACTTTAGACAACGAATTCTAATTTATGAACCAGCACTAATAATTTTCCAAATGTATCCAAAGCTCTGAAATTTTATAATAATTTCATCCTAATCCCATTCACAATGCGTCAAACTACCCGTCTATTGATCACTTCCAAAAAAGATCCCCAAACTCTCTCCCTCTCCTACACACCCCTAAACCACCCTTAAACTAGCAAAAATCCAGCCTATGATGGATTTAAATAAAACGCCAAATTACCCTAATCCTATCCGCAATGCGTCAAACAGCCCTTTCACCCATAAAAAAAAAATCCCTAAACTCTATCCCTCATCTACTCCCCTCCCCCTAAACTACCCCTAAATTGACGCAAATCCAGCCTACGATGGATATTAAATAAAACGTTAAATCACCCTAATCCTATCCACAATACGTCAAACAGCTCTTTCACCCATCAAAAAAAAAAAATCCCTAAACTCTATCCTTCTTCTACCCCCCTCATAAACCACCCCTAAACTAGCAAAAATCCAGCCTATGATGGATATTAACACTAGATTTACGAGACCCGTCAACTTGACAGGTGAGTTACTCCAATTATATAATATTAATAGATTTAATCAACTTATATTAAGTTTGTTAATATCATAATTGTTTTTAGATTAAACGCATGGTCTTATTTTTTAAGAAAATAGGTACTTTTCTTTACCCGTAAATCTGACGGGTCTCCATGAAGATAGGTATTGAAAAACGTCCGTAAACCTAGTGCTAAATAAAACGCCAGATCACCCTAATCCTATCCACAATGCGTCAAACAGCCCTTTCACCGATCACATAAAAAAAACCCCTAAACTCTATCCCTCTTCTACCCTCCCACCTAAATTACCCTTAAACTAGCGCGAATCCAGCCTATGATGGATATTAAATAAAACGCTAATTGTGTCCACGACTAAACGTGTATTTAACAATAAAGAAAGCTTACTACAGTGGTATAATTATATCGTTAACTCTCCCTGTACTACCACACAGACACGCACCCTCTTGCACCCTGCGAACCTTCACGCACCCATTACCCACCCATTCCCTCTCACATTCGACAAGGAAACGAACCCTCGCACGGTGGATCACCCTACGGAGAAATTAAATTCCATCGGCATTAAAATCGATTAAAATGGACCACCATCGAGGAAACTAAGATCCCTCCTCAGCAGCGGCGAGTTTCCCACAATTATCACCAAGGCTGCATTATACACTCGGTATCGTTTCCTCGCTTATGAATATTCACCGGGTTTCCTCGCTACGCCGGAAAGAGGGTAGGAGAGAGGCTCGTAAACCAGTTTCGCTAATTCCCTGATTAATATGTATATACTCGTGCGTGGCGAGAGAGAGAGAGAGAGAAAGAGAGAGACAAATGTGTCGCGATGCCGATAACGAACGTTTAGCCGAGTGGCCGTGGTTGCATGAATAAAAATGAAACCGCGAAACGAAAGCGATCCTTCAATCGCTGATGGAAACCGGCGTCCTTAATTTCACGGTCCTTCCTGCCGCGAGAGAGGAGAGGAGAGAGGAGCAGACTCGTCTTCGCGAGCGGCGGAGAGGCTACGCCGGGAGAGAGGGTGTAATTAAATAAAATCCAAGCAACGAGGGGGATGGAAAAATTAATTGTACCGAACTGCACCGGAAGCCGGCGAGATTTCCGCTTTTAATTGCGATGATCCCGCGATACGCGCCGGGAAAGTTCGCGAGGGTCTTAGCCCTGCTTTCCATTTCCGCTCGCTTTCGCCACAGTCGGGGGAAAGTGAAGCCGATCTTCCACGTTGTTCCAGTTTTCGGGGGTGAGATCGATCTAGGGTTATTTCTCTCGCTTCGTCCACATCTCCAGACTTGGATTCCGATTTTTGCAAGATAGATTTCGTGATTGTAGGAGAGTTCTAAACTCTGTTGCTGTGGAGAACACTTTCATCTAGGCGATATATTCCAGTAAAAAGTATGTCGATACACCGATTTTTGCAACAGAGACTTCTTATTTCTTTTATCTCGCAGTAGGTCAAAATTTTCAGGTGTAACAATAATAACAATGGGGGTTGATTTTGTATTTCAGGATGATTCGAAGATATACTAGGAAGAGTGACGAAAATATTCGACATCTCTGATTTGATTTGCAGTCTTTAGAAGATCGATTTTGAAGTTGTTCTAATTTCCAGCTCTGTGTTGCTAGGTATCTTGCATTTTTGACAGTTGAATCGAACTTAATAATCGTGGAGGACACTTCCATCAATGCGATATATTCCAGTAAAACCTTATCGATACACCGATTTTTGCAACAGAGACTTCTTATTTCTTTTATCTCGCAGTAGGTCAAAATTTTCAGGTATCACTGAGATATACCGAGAGAATAGGGGTTGATTTTGTATTCCTGGAAGATTCGAAGATATATTAGGAATAGTGACGAAAATATTCGACAACTCTGGCTTGATTTGTGGTCTTTAGAAGATCGATTTCGAAGTTGTTCTAATTTCCAGCTCTGTGTTGCTAGGTATCTTGTATTTTTGGCAGTTGAATCAAGCCTAATAATCGTGGAGGACACTTCCATCCGAGCAATATATTTCAGTAAAACCTAATCGATGTTCCGAATTTTAAAATATAAATTAGTTTAAGAACCACGATGGAGAATTCTTATTTCTTTTATCTTGCAGTAAATTTGTTTCTTCCTTTATTTATTTAAATCACCCTATCTTTTAGTCTAAGCAAATTTCAAATAAAACAATTAAAAGCGTTAGGAACTGCTAGTAACAGAATCAAAAGATTGGATTATTCGGAAAGTAATTTAAAGTGCTCGGAATTTATATTCTTCTTTAATAACCAAAGAGATTTCTCCAATTTTTACAAATCTACTTTAATTCATATAATTGCAAAAGGGTTAAGACGAGGCAGCTTACACACTAGCGCCACCACGTACCGTAACTCCTGTAAACCTCCAATTACTTTCCGATTCTATCGATACAATCCCGATACTTCCTTATTACGCGTCCTGTGCCATTATCCCAGACGCAATTACTCGGTTTTTCCTCCAACAAAACGAATCCGTAATTGCTGCGGAATATCCGCGAAGAAAGTGCACTACCTGACTATTGCGTAAAACTCCCAGCTTCTGTTTCGCACCGGGCTCACGCGAAAGACCCGAGAGAAAGAGAAAACTCGCATTGAACGTTAGAATCATGGCGAAATTCTCGCGAGCTCGTTTCCAAGCAGATAACGCTTATCCGCTGCGATCGGAAGAATTCCAGCGAACTCTGTCTGTGCTGGAAGCAGAGAAAATTGCAGAAATAATTAGGCAACATGGGCGTGAAGTAAGACATAGCAATAGGAGGTGCTGTGTCTTGCAGAGCAAGAGATAAAGTATTACGTTATTACAGTATGCGAGATAGAAAGCACGAGCACGATAAGAGGGCGCGGAGAACGAGACGCGAATGCGTAAAGATAGAGAGAGAGAGAGAGTGCACGTGCGTATACGTGTCGGGAAAATTGTTGGAAATTGCAACGGTCGTTCAGAGAGTGGAAAAAAAGAAATTTGTTTTACACGCCTGTTCGCGGTATGTAGTAATAACTGTTTATACGCTTTGTCGGTCGTTGTATCATCGCAATTATCTTGACACACGAGTTTCCTCGTATTTTTTTATCCGCGGCCAATTTAGCTGCTTTTAACTGATTAACAGTTAAGCGGGTAAATAAATTGGTAGGTGTGATTGTTACATTTTTAATTCGCGTTTCCACTCTGGTTGTTGAACAGAGAATCATCTCGCGTTGTCCGTTTGAAGGAAATTCATTATCTCATTCATCTGTCGCTCCGGAACGCTCGTCTCGTTTCATCGTAGGTAGATAAATTAATAATTAATGACAATTATCTCTAGCCTGATTCCGGTGGCAAACGATTTTGCGTTATTCATTCTGTAAATGTTATTTACCGATTCTACAGGAATTCATTATGTCATTCTTCGTGTTCCTGGATAGCAATTTCGCATCAATCCGTGCGAATAAATTTGTAATTTATTTCCCAGCATTTCCGCAACTTCACCGTTATTCGATCCTTTTAAATGAATTTAATACTCCTTTAATAATCGTATTGTAATTATTATTGTCACACCTGAAACATATGCTTCCAATTTCTTATTACTTCTTACAAAAATGTTATTCAGGTTTCTCAGGTTTCTTTGCAGTTATAATTTTTAATTACACCGTGTAACTAAATCTAAGAATCTACATTATTTTCATTGAAGTCCGAGAAAGTTTCTCAATACTCTTTCTTTCATACCAATCCTCTGTCTGGAAACGTCAATAATTCTATAATTCCATAAATAGAACACATGATCACTTCCTAAAATAAAATAAGAGATCTAGACGACCACGAATCGTTCCAAAACCTTCCACAAAATCAAAACCTAACCCAAATTACTCAATTAACCATAAATGTCCATTTTGGAGTTTCTAATGACTCTACTAACTACAAATACGACTATAAAAAAAAAAACATTACAATTAATCACAACTGTTCGAACAATTCGATGTTTCGCGTTTGGGGTACACTAAATAACGTTTAAAAATCGAAAACCGATAAAAATTTCACGACCAAGAGACTCTGGCTTGGCTAACCCAAACCTAACCAAAATTATTCAATTAATCATAAATTTTCATTTTGAAGTCTCTAATGACTCCACTAACGACAAAAAACATTACAATTAATCACAACTGTTCGAACAATTCGATGTTTAACGTTCTGGACACACTAAGGGACATTTAAAAAACGAAAACCGATGAAAATTTCACGATCAAGAGGCTTACTTGGCATGACTTAGCCAAACTTAACTCAAATTATTCAATTAACCATAAATTTCCATTTTGGAGTCTCTAGAGTGACTTCACTAACGACAAATACGACTATAAAAGAAAAAAACACAACAATTAATCACAACTGTTTGAACAATTGAATGTTTAACGCTCTGGACGCAGTAAAGGACGTTTAAAAATGGAAAAGCGATAAAAATTTCACGACCAAGAGACTCACTTGGCTGGACTGGCGCGCAATTATCATAAAATATCGCATCTGGATGACTGATTTACGCATGCGCGCGCGCGAGCGCGCGTGAGAGGTCACGCTCGAGGGAATTGGCGTCGAAGCGATCCGTCTAAATGCGCGAGCCGCGAGTGGGTGTGGAGCTCTGCAATGTACCGGGTGTCCCGACGACGTCCGGCCCCGACACGCTCCGCTCGGCGTCGCGCGGCGTCGCGCCAAGCCTTGCCGCACACGCGTCGCCCGTCGCCGCGGCGTTTCTCACGGTATCCATTACGGATTTGCTTACTCCTTGCATCCTGGACACCCCTCGGTTCCCTTGGCTAAGCGCGGCTTGGATTTAAGAAACGTTCCCGTCCCAGCAGAGATTCGAGACCCGAGATTCCTGCTTATTTGCTCCGATGCGATTCTGTTATGCTGTCCCATCGAGCGTGGAGACTTTGACAGCATTGGTCCACCTGATCCTTCTGCTTGCGATTACTGCTACCCTTCTGAGAGCTAGGTCTCAGAATTTTTATGCTACTTTTCAATTCGCAATTCAACTAGCAACCTGACTCAAACCGTTTAATACACGAGGCTAACGAAATATCATAGAGCAGATGCTATGGAGAGATCTAAGGGCTAGGTCTGAGAACTTTTATGGTACTTTTCAATTCACAATTTAACTTAAACCGTGTAATCGACAAGGCTAACGAAATATCATAGAGCCGATGCTATGAAGAGATCTGAGGGCTAGATCTGAGAACTTTTATGGTACTTCAGAATTCGCAATCTAATCTAAGTCGTTTAATCGGCGAGACATTAGAGCAGAGTGCTCTGAAGGAATTTCTCAGGGTTAGGTCTCAGCATTTTTATGTTACTTTTCAACCTAATCCAATCCTAACTCAAATCGTTTAATTCGCGAGGCTGAGGAAATATCATAGAGCAGAATGCTCTGAAGGAATTTCTCAGGGCTAGGCCTGAGCACTTTTATGTTACTTTTCAATTCACAATTTAACTTAAACCGTGTAATCGACAAGGCTAACGAAATATCATAGAGCAGATGCTATGGAGAGATCTGAGGGCTAGGTCTGAGAACTTTTATGCTACTTTTCAATTCGCAATCTAATCTAAGCTGTTTAATCGGCGAGACTGATGAAATATCATAGAGCAGAGTGCTCTGAAAGGATCTGAGGGCTAGGTCTCAGCGTTTTTATACTACTTTTCAACTCTTAACCCAAACCTAACTTAAACCGTTTAATCTGTAAGACTGACGAAATATCATAGAGCAAAATGCTCTAAATGGATTTCTCAAGACTAGGTCTAAGTGCTTTTAGATTCCCTTTCGTCAGAAGGAAGACACCAAATTTCGATGCCAGGACTTCGAAGATTCTCGGGATGCGAGAACGAAAGTCTTGAGTTTTTTAAGATTCGCCGATGTCGGAGAATTGGTTGTAATCGTAGAGATGAACGTCTGCTCGAGAGTTTGGGCGATTTGGAGAAAAAGCTGTTTGGAGAAGAGAATGCGAGAAGTTTGGGTGTGCAGAGATGAAAGTCGTGGATTCTATGATGTAGTAATGAGAGATAGTGTTTATAGGGTTCTGCGTTTGACGAGCGAATGAAGGGAGTGTCTGCTTTGGATTTTGGGTATCTTCGATTGGTTCGGCGAGTAAAAGGGTGAAGAGTTCGGGATGAGATGTTGCAGGAGATAGAACTTCGAAGATGAAAGTCTCGGGTGAGTTTTCCTTGTGGGTTCGACGATAATCGAAATTGGCGTTCGAGAGAAAGAAGTGTCTCGAGTGTTTTGCCGATGAAGGTAAAAAGTTTTGAAGAAAGGAAATTTCTTGGATGAAAGTTTCCAAAGATTCGGTAATAATTGAAATGAAGTTCCTAGACACCTGTGTGGGATTTTTGACATCTTTAATTCACGAGTTCCTGCGCGTGGAATAAAACGCTGAGTTTAAGGTAGAAAGAATATTGCATTGTGCAGCTTCTCGGGATGCAGAGGTAGAATTTTTTGATCCATTTAAGTCTATTCCGCATTCAAGGAACGTTGAAAAAAGTTGAGATCTGCTTGGAATTCTGAGTATCTCCGATTCGCGAATTCCTTGCTGAGATAGAAGATGCTTGCGGCGAAAATTGTAGAAAGTTTAAACTTCCTCGGCAAGTCTTTCCATTTACTCGAAGTTACAGCTAGTTAAGACTATGTGCTTTTTAAATCAAGCGTATAATAACCGAGATCGGCATTTACGTCCTACAAAATTTCTAAATCGATCATACGATCATTTGTTAGATTACAGTTGAATTAACGAGACAAAGAAAAACGAATTCACGTGATCAAGACATCATCAAATTGATAATCTAAGTTAAAAGTAGATATAGCTTCTATAGCTTCGAGGCTTTATGATCTGGTTCTATAGAGTTACTAATTAGGATTACAAGTTGGGACTTCGGAAATGTCAGATGTCGCGTTCCTGACAAACTGTCAGTTCCTGAAACAGTCGCACACCGAAGCTGCAGTCAGCTAGAGAACATCGAGATTAGTCCAACAGAACTACTCCCCACCCGCGAAAATTCACCGAGCAAAGTGCCAAAACTCGCGAGTTTATCAGACCTCGAACGCAGGGTATTTCGAGGCCAAGAAAAGCTCGCGCGTGTTTCCACATGCGCCGAGCCCCGTCATGAACGAAAGTCCAGTTTAGATGGCCGGGCTGTGATGTATCACGTGTCAAACCGTCCGATTAATGCAGCAAAGCATCCTTGCGCCGTATAATTTATGAAGCTGCTTCAAATTCACCGCCCCACGGCTGATCATTACGATCGGCATCATTACTCAAGATCAGCAACGCGCGAGTCGGAACCCTGACCTCTGGGAAGAAAAGAAACCCCGAAAACCGCCTACAAATCCGCAAACCCACTTCGATATCTATGTAACAGAGCTATTAACGATATTCGTATCCGATACCTGTCTCGAAACCAACGTAAACCCGAAAAAAGTAATTTATATAATCTTTATATAAAATTCACTGATTAACGACCTCAACTTAAATCGAGACTCTTCGAGATTAACGTTCGTTGCATCGTTGTTTCATGTCCGATACCGGCGTTTAATTCCGTTCAGAAAGTAACCTAACGCGTAAAAAATTAGGTTACAGAATCTCTGTATAAGATTCACTGTTTATTAACCTTAACTTAAATCGATAAACTCCGAAATTGACGTTCGTAATATTCTTGATTCGCGTCTTATACCATCGCCAAATCCCGCCTCGAAACCAACTTAAAACCTAAAATATAATTTATACAACCTCCATATAAAATTCACTAATGACTAAACTTAATTTAAATCGATACGCTCCGAGATTGACGTTCGTTCCATCGTTGGTTCACGTCCGATACCGTCGTTTAATCCCGTCTCGAAACTAACCAAAAACGTAAAAAATTATCTTACAGGACCTTCCATGTAAGATTTACTGCTTATTAACCTTAACATAAATCGATACACTCGAAGATTGACGTTCGCAATATTGTTGGTTCACCCCCGCATTATCGCTTAACCCCATCTCGAAACTAACCTAAAACGTAAAAAATTATGTTACAGAATCTCTATATAAGATTCACCGTTTATTAACCTTAACTTAAATCGATATATTCCGAGATTGACGTATGTTCGCAGCATCCTTTAACCCCGTTTCGTAAACGTAAAAAATTCGCTTACAAAATCTCTATATAAGATTCGTTGCTCACCAACCTTAACTTAAATCGATACACTCGTAGATTGACGTATCCCGCGTCGCTGGTTCGACATAAAAGTTCTTGGTAACAGCACGAGGGTCCCGTAGCTACGATTGCGGCAGTTTCTAACCTCCGAAACCGCACTCACCTTTCTCTCCGTTTCGATCAGCGTGTGCGCGCGTCGGAACCGGGGGAAAGGTTGACGGAAAGGCTCGAAACGGAGCCAAGGATGCGGAGAAAAGGGGCAGAGAGCGTATGGAAGGCGCGTGGTGTGCAGGAATGCGATTCGATCGGATTTCGATGCCTTTCGATAGCTCCGGATACCCGATACCGCGAACTTGGCGGCAAGCGATACGGCGTTGCGCAACGAGTCGGCGGCGGGCGGTGCGCATGCGCGGGCGCATGCGCAGTGCCGCGTCGAGTTAATTAAACGAGCCCCGGCGCGGTATCGAGGACAAGGGACCGTCTGTAGGCGATAGGATCGCGGGATGCGTGGATCGCGGGGTCGCACGCGAGTTGCATCGGCGTTCGGTATCGGCCGATCGTGGCCTGGCCCGTACCGTGAATCATCGTCGTTAGGAATGATCCACGTCTGGGCCGCGAACCCCGGTCACGAACCGCCATGGTAAGTGGGTACGGCTGTTATTATGCGCCGCGGTTAATGATCGATACTCCCGCGCGATCCGATCGATTCAATGAGCCCCGCTACGCTTACCGTTCGTGAATACCGCGATATTTAATCTTCGCGATGCTGCCTTTCAGATAGATTCGCGGATTAAGCACCGGTTAAACGGACCGGCTTTTTCACTGTAATTGTTGCTAATTCCGCGTGGAAGTAAATTGGATATAGGTATACACTTAAGTGCAGTATATAGTAATTAATTTTTTCTACTGATTCCTGCTATATATAATGGGTTAGGTTTTGTTGCGATCGTACAAAAATCGACTTTCTCAGATTTTTTTCCAAGGAAACCATGATACGTGTTTGCACGCAGTTTTACTTAGAGAATATTTACAAAATTGTGGGAAATATATAGCCACGGATAAATCGTGAATCTTAATTAGTATAAATAGAACAATAGCATGAACCACCAAAATAGCGATATTTGAGAAATGGCAGCCTTTTGAAATTTCAATGTTGATTTTCCATTATTTTTCGTCCTTCGAGTTATAAATAGAAATAAAAAAAAGTATCAGATTTTGAAATCCGTGGTTCACGCGATAAAGGTACATCCGATGAAGATTTCCACCAAATTTTGAGTTACTTGATCGATTAAATCGCGATATATCCCGTAGTCGATTCGAAAAATATAGATTCGAGAAAAACGCGTTTGAATAGAGGAAAATTATATTCAGTAGTACTAGTTATAAAAATAAATGCAAACACGCTAACTTCGAACCTATCTATTAATTTCGAAACGCGCATAAGTTTCTGCTACATTACGGTTGACACAAACCGCGCAAAAAGCTATTGAAAATGTTTCCTTTCATGTGTTCCTTTCATAGATGCAAAGATAAGGTGAACGCAAAGTCTGTATTGTGTCAGCGCGCTAGAATTTATTTGAGAATTAACATTTTTTCCCCACTCAAAGGTTGATTGAGAATCTAGACTTTTAAAATCGAGCTGTTCCCGCGCGCGCTTCAACGCAAGCGGAATTTTAACAGTCGGTTTCGTCATTCTCATCGCGTCGCGGCTCATTAAGTCCGACAACCTGATCGGTTAATCTCTATACTTAACACCTGTTACGTTTCGCGTACTCGAAATTGCTTTCAGGTCAACCGCTTAATCGATTTCGCTCGTGCGCGCCGGCTATCGTAACAAGATGACATCTCCATTTTGACACGAAATTTCCTGTTGACGTATCGACGTGTGTCGAAGATGTAACAGAGATTATCATCCTCGATACCTCGCCTGAGAATGGTACCCTTCAATCGCTTCGGAATTCTTATTTAATACTGAAGAAATTGAAAATAGATTTTCTTGTCACCCTACCGAGTTAACGAAGTTCGAGTTTCAATTTTTAAGGAAACAATTTACGCGAATATAATAGCAAATGCGAATTAAGAGGTAGGAGATGGATGAAGTGAACTACCTGAAGCTTTTATGAGATATAAACTATCTGATGACGAGAAATACTCGAATTGTCAAATAAAAATAAATATTGACGAAAAAATAAAATCTGAAAAGGAATAAAATAATTAACAGCTAGAAACAAACGAAAATGGTTAAATTGTTTAAAGGGGTGGGTAGGCCTAACTTCACTTAGGATCCAAAATATTTTTTTTTGCAAAATGACTCGAGCAGTAGCGTGTCACCTTTTATATAGCCCCCGGTCAGTCGAAGATCACATGAAATNTTCTTAATTTTATTTATTTATTTATCTTTTTCTTGTTAAAATCTATAAAAGTTAAAATCTATCTAAAGATCTACTTTCTCGCAAAACTCAAATACGATTCTACGCTTCGAAAAGAAAAGAAACCTCCGTGATAATTCTCGTATTAATTTCCTAGATTTTCATTTTCCGACCGATTTTCTTCTTCTTATAATATTTCTTGGAATTTTCGATTTAGGAAAGATTATCTTTTTTCCTCGCAAAACTGAAATACGATTCTTCCTTCACTTCGAAAAGAAAAAAAAAGAAACATCTTTCTTAGAATAATTTCCAAATTCTTTCTCCACTCTGTCCGATAGTAATCTAATACATATACTATATTTAATACTACACTATTATAGTATTCGACTCTACTATTATAGTATAAATTTTAAATGCTAATATATTCACTAGTGTAACCTAATACATATACTATTTTAAATCTGGAAATTACGACACCGAAATCGCGGAACACGGGGAAATATCGGGGAACATCGATCAAGCAACGAAGGTCCACGGGTTCCTAACGATCGGGATTAAGCCGTTCATCGATGGCTGGTTGTTCGTTTGACAATGAATCACCGGCGTCGGGCCGAAATGAGTTACGTGATTCGGATTGAACGGCAGCTGAATACACGCGAGGGTATTGTTCGTCCTCATTGACGAGTCGGCCAAGATGAGATCGGCACCTGAGTCGACGCTGTCCAGGTCGCAGCCTGGGGCCGAACAAAAGCGGACACGAGGCTGGATCGATGGACCAGAAATCCCGTGGACGCCGACGATAAGATAGCCGTCGAAATGACTCGGGTTCAATTGGCTAATTGCTCCTCCTCCAAATACAGAACCGACGATAGTTTCTTCTATGATTGCGAACAGTGCATCCCTACAGATGAGACCGTGATAACGGAAACAGATGATCACTCTCTGCTTCCTTCCTCGCCATTTCGATCAGCCTGCGAGAAATTTAACGAGAGATTCATTCGTTTCAACAGTAAACGTATAGAGCTGACTCATATGACATCGACTTTCAAAATTTACTTTAAATTTACATTTATTTTAATATAATTAATATAATTATATTATTTTAATTTAAATTTACATTTATTGTTACTTCTTTCGCTCATTTGACTTTTTTTAAATTCATATATCATCTGATTATTCGATTTAGTGTTAAATTGTTTTATTAATTGTTTACTTAGTCTCGCGAGTAACTGACCACAATCTACTTTCTTCTTCGCGATTTCGACCAAATTGCGAGAAATTTGATGAAAGATTCATTTCTTCGATTCTTTCTAATTATTATAACAATTTATTTTTTTTAATTCTCTTATTAATCGTTCGTTTAATACGTTGATTACCGCGAGTAGTTTCTTCGCGATTTCGACCAGATTGAAAAGAGAAATTTCGTGGAATTTGTTCGTTTTTTAAAATTGCTTTGTTAATTGTGCATTTAATACGTTAATACGTTAATCACCGATAACCGGTGCTCGACTGCTTTTCAAACAACGTGAAAAAATGAAAAGTGGCCTATTTTTATTATATCTTCTTTTATAATTTTATATAATAATTCATATTTTCCAATTCCTTATTCCTCGTCCTTATATTTGAATTCGATTGTACTCTGTCGATGCAGAAAAATTATAATAAAATTATAATCTTAAAATTATATCTACCTTCGTCGCGTAGCTGATTGACCAGCCGGACAGGTGTTGGAAA
>NIJG01000087.1:65321-87540 GCA_002201625.1 Euglossa dilemma | reverse complement strand
GCCAAATCGCGTCATCTCATCACCGAATGACGACACGTCATCCGGAGAATTTATAAAAAATCTCGAAGCCGAGAAATCGAATGATCTGGCAATCTCGCCTGGTGGTAATTCAGCGAGATCGGCGTGGAATTCTCAAATTCGCATTCGATTTCGCGTCTTTGCGAGCGTGTGCTGGCTGTTGACCGATTATCGACAGGCATAATACGATTGCGTAATGACCGGATAAACGAGGCAACGACGATGATTAAACTGTCGCCGCTGGCACGGATGGGCCCACGCGATGGTCTCTATTGGAATGGTGAATACGCGTAATTGGCGTGAACGACGTTTCGTTAGAGGCTAAGATCGATGAGTGGATTTCGATGCCACGGACCGTGCCAGTGATTGATGGATCGTTTCCTAAGGTTCGCCGATAAATCCGAGGAAAGGCTGGAATCGTCAATGGACCTCGACGGATTCACGAAACCGCTCTTGTCCGCTCGCTTTCGACTGGTCTCCAAGCGCGTACATTCGCGCATTTTCTTCTTTACCCCTTCATTTTGCTTCGATTTTTACAGTTTTTAATTTTTCTTGCCGATCGTTAGACAGACGAGTAATCGAATGCTATTGAGGTATGTTTATCTTGAATTATATCAAGTGAAAAAAAAACAGAGCGTGACAGTTGATGGTAGTTCAGAGTAATTGCAAAATTCGATTTCTACAATTTTTAATTTTTCTTGCCGATCGTTAGACAAACGAGTAGCCGAATCTTATTAAGGTATGTTTCTCTGGAATTATATCAAGTGCAAAAAAAAAGAAGAGAATGTGACAGTTGATGATAGTTCAGAGTAATTGCAAAATTCGATTTCTACGATTTTTAATATTTCTTGCCGATCGTTAGAAAGACGAGTAATCGAATGTTATTGAGGTATGTTTATCTTGAATTATATCAGCGAAAAAAAGACAGTTCAGAGTAATTGCAAAATGGAGCGCCACGCGAAAGAACAACGTGTCTTCGTTATTGAAAATTATTAACACTAAACGTGTTAATAACTTTTAAACCTACCTATTCTTACCATATATAATTAAACCAATATATTTACCATTAGGTAAACAATGTTTCGCTGTAAAATATAAGGTACGAGAAAAACGAAAAATTGAATAATCAGACGATATAAGAATTTACAAAAATTCAAATGAGCTAAAGAAATAAAAATAAATGTACAATTTTAAAGTCAATCTTGAAAGGGGTCATTTGACCCTGCTTGGTACGTTTAGTGTAAAAAAATAACGAAGATAACCTGCATTTTCCAACAAAATTACTTCCATGTGTATTTTCGGACACCCCATAAATTATTGACGTTACCATCACCGAATTTCATTTACCAAATCGTCGATCTGGCTATTCCGAACACGTGGATCCAAAGAAAAGGGGTACGAACTTCGATTCGTGTCACAGATTCGTCGCCAGCGATTCAAACGATCGACAAATGGCGGAAACGTGGATCGAGAGGAACCCACGCAGCCGGTTGTCACTCGAATATTCATACTCGCGCGATTATCCCGATAATACCGTTACGGGGACCCGAAAAGAATCGTAAGCGAGCCTTTGAAATTTGATCGAGAAAAAAGCGCGACGCGTGGTCCATGGATAATTTATCGTCGCGACGCTGGGCCCGTTACACCGGATGCGAATAAATCTTCTCCTCGCCGGCGTGCCGGACATTTCCCGCGGGACATTCGCGTCTGCACAGGCCTCTCCTGTTCGCCGTGCAACCGGATCATCGGCAACCCCTTTTCTACGTCGAGTGCAGCCCTCGACGCGTCGCGAAAATGGCCGACCGCTCGTCGATTAAATTCTTATCGCTTTCCTAACGGTTGTCGCCCGCTCATCGATTCGCGACTCCTCGGCTTATCGAGGAATTATTAATATAAATGAATATTCCAAGTGCCGGACGATGGCTCGATGGGTTCGCGATTTATCGGTACTCCGACCGAGGAATGTTAATCCCCGGGCCTCTTTTCACGTGTTTCGTGTATTTGCGGAGACGAGAGATCATTCGTAAGATGAATCTTCATTTCGACTGGATCTAGTAATAATTAATGTCGCTTTTTAGTATTCGTTTAAAATCCTGCTTGCCGCTAACTTCATCGACGTAATCTACAAACTCATGGTACACATAGAAAGCGTGAAGTGTAATTAACAAGCTTTGCTGCAAAAAGTTTGCGTTTGAACTGTTTTATTTTGCGAGTATAGGGTTAAGAAGATGGCAGACGAAAAGCATATTCGGCATTGCACGCTTTTCGAGTTCCAGTTGGAAGAAAAGCAAACGAGGCTGCAGAAAATATCTGTAGTGCTCTGGGTCAAGATACTGTTGCGAAGTGTATAGTGGACAATTGGAAAGGTTAGCTCGAGCTTTCAGAGAAAAAGAACCCGCACTGATTAATCGGAAGGACGTAATTCTTCATCGCGATAACGCACGATCGCAGCCTGCAAGAATCACGGTGGAAAAACTACGCCAGTTCGGATGGGAAGTTCTCCCTCGACCTACATATTCTCCTGACATTGCCCCTTCCGATCATCATTTGTTTCGTTCCTCGCAAAATTTCTTCTTGGAAAACATTTCGATAACGAAGAGTGCCTGAAAAATGCCTCGACCGAATTATTCGAATCAAAATCGCAAGAATTTTACAATAGAGGGATTAAGATGCTACCTGAGCGATGGGTACGAGTAGTTGAAAGCAACGACAACTATATCGTTGATTCAATTCTTTTGTTTCGTTTAAATAAATTAGCTTTAAAAATGTATTGGAAAACGACGTTAATTATTACTAGACTTGATACTATGCTTTGATCACTTGATGAGAATGAAATATAAGATTTCTATTCTCCGTAACTAGAAAATTAAAATATTCTACTCTTTCTCAATACAAGAGAATTGAAAATCAAACTCGAGAAGAAGATCGACGATTGTGTCTTCTTTTTAAACGTTTCGTATCAACCAGAGAACCCAGGAAAATCGAAGCGAAGTACCCGAGAAACCCTGGTCTTAAATCCAGCAAACCCGACGCAATTTCCCAAGGAAATCTCTCGTCGCGACAATTTCACGAGCCATAGAACCCAAGAAAATTCGTCCTCTCTCGCAAAGGAGCCTCTCAGATTCGCTGGATTCTTTTGTTCGCGCGGCGACCGGCCAGAGAGCGGCCATTTTGTCGGCATTTCACGCACGGAGGGAACCGTTCGATCAACGTCGATGCATCCCGCGTTACGCATGCAAATGAAGGACATCCCTTTTTTTTCCCTAAACTCGTGACACTGCCACGATCCCGCGAATATTCCCTCGCGCGAGCGAATTTTCTCGCCTCGAGGTCGGTCGCATTAGGCCGAAACGAATAATCGGGATCGCGCCGTGTATTTCGTCCCTGTGTTTCGTCCCAACGAGATTTTCGGCCCTTCTACCCTTCGCGTCCTATTTTTAGAGACCCGTTCTCCCTTCTTCTATTTTTTGCTCGGAAATTCGGCGAATTTTTCTGCGGAGAAAACGTTTCTAGAGGAACAAACGCGGCGAGAAGATGGGTTTGGCGCGAGGCTTGATAACGGGGGACACTTGTTGGAATTCGACGAATTTTACGCTTCAATTTTATGGTAAAACGGTAATATCGAGTTCCTTGGAATAATTTGTTATTAAAACAACGTTTTATCGGGCTCTTTTTACGAAAGTTGATAGAAAAATAGAAGATTTAATTGATCTCTCCATTACATCCACACTTTACTTTATCATTCTCCAATTAGCAAATTCATCGTTCATTAAAGTGTCACGGTTCACGCTACACAAATCTATCCAGTGTTTCATATATATTTATTAACCCTTTGCACTCCGCTGTCCCCTCTCAGGGGACATTAAAGTTTATTAGTGATTAAGGGATAATAACTTACTCCAGCACAACTTTTTGAGAAATATATATTTCCCTGAAATTTTCTCTGGAAATGGTAGAAGAAATCAAGTCAAGATATAGTACAATTACTAAGATATATAAAAGACTGATTTTACGAACATTATTCGGAGTGTAAAGGGTTAATGGAACAGTATTAGCCTGTATACCGATATCCAATCAGAAAACTCTCGAAATAAAGTGTCTAAAATTTATTAATATCTCTAAAATTTCGACATTGATGAAATAAAAGCCTGCACTATAATCAAAATCTCCGAATTTACGATAAAAGAAACACAGGATAAATATACAAAAATTTGGACAAAAGGTGGAAAAGAGTCGAAAAAGGTCCCTAATTCGAAACCCGAGGAATTCTCGCAATTGGTGGTTAATTGACGCGATTCAGACCGTGGCGAATTTCAGACCGGAAATATTCCCAGCAAGGGTGGTCAAAAAGAGAGGGTAATCGGGAAAGGTCCGAAAAAGTGGCCAGTTTAAAACCGAAGGAATTCTCGTAATTGGCCATTAGTTGACACGATTCGGATCCTCGCGAATTTCAGGCCAGAAATTTTCCTGTCCGGGGTACTTACGACCAGCCTGGCCGAAGGGACGGCTAAAGGGGAGTTCCCAACAACTGGAGGGTGTGCAATGCATCATACAGCGGTCGGAATGCGTTTTGTACCCTCGCGCTGTCGCCTCTGCCGCCATTACAAGAGTTTTCGCGGACCGCCGTCTGCACTTTGTTACAAAATTGTTTCGCCATTGTTCGGATAACGCCCGTTGGAAATTTATCGCCGTTCCAATTGCTAAATGGCCCTTTAACGACTGCTCGCCCGGATTTCGTCCGTTACCCTCCTGCGAATCCTATTTCGCTTTATCTTAATCATTTTATACCGCGGTGATCGTACTTTTCCATTTCTTTGACCGATTTTCAGATGTTATTTGTATTTATTTTCAACGATATTTATAACGATTTCGTATAGACGATGCGATACACGCAGCGAGAAGAAAATTCTAAAGTCGCGTCGATAAAATTAGAATATAATTCTACGATTATGTAATATCTAAGATGAATTTGTCGTAGATGCAAAGCGTCGTGGCGCTAGAGAGTTAAACAAAAAATCGCTTTAAGACTAGAACCTCTAATGGATATCTAAATATATCTTTCATGAATGAAGATAATCGTAGTGGTACGAGGAAAATGAATAATAAATGAATAACAATTATGTTTCGATCAGAATGAAAGTTGGCAAAAATTTTATCAAAATCAGAAATTGTAAAAGGAAAATATCTGGAAAGAGTCATTTTGATCCCTTTGGTAGTTCTAGTATTAAGGTGCATGAAAACCTTACTCTAAATATCTAAACCAATCACAGAGACTCGTAGTAAGAATATTCCAAAATTACATGAGAAAAATTCGAAAATAATTCAACGATATATGCAATTTATTTGTATTACCTGCGTTCGGAGATATGTAGCATGATGTCGCTAGTGAGTTAAACGGAAAATTGCCTTAAGATAACTGAAACATCTAAACCAATCAGAGAAACTCGTAGCAAGAATATTCCAAAATTATATCGATTAAATTAGAAAATAATTCGGAGCGCTAAATTTTGCGCTAGTGACTTAAATCTCAAGACAGCAGAAATAAACCGTAAACCGATCAAAAACCAGTCGTTATTTTCCCGTTTCTATACTCCATCGTTCATCGTGATCACACCCTCCCTCGAACCACCCCTAAATCAGTCGCCAACCCACTTATCCACNGTAGAAAATATAATCTTCCTCACGGCGTTTTCTAAAATTCTCCTTTCATCTCGCAGTGTTCGTTCGTCGATCCATCGATGGTTAGAATTTCCCTTCGGGATGGCGGGCGTGTCGCGAATTAAAACACGTTTCATTAATCCCGGGAGCGTCGCGGCGTTCTCCTCGGCGCCTCCTTCTTCTTCCCACCTTCCTCTCGCGCGTGAATATTAAATTGTTTACGCAGCGGTCTGCATCGCGTGGATCCGATATACATGTACATATATATGTGCACGAGTACATGTGTGTGTATATATATATATAAGCACAATATATAAATTTTTTCCGCCGCAGAGCAACGAGAACGGAATAGGTCGATCGATGGGGGATGATTCTGTGCAACGAGGGGTGCAGAATTTTCATACCCGAACGAACGAGCCCCCCTCGTTCGTAGTAGACGAGACACACGGGGTTGTCGCCCCCACCCTCTCCGCCGCGGCCTGTATAGTTTATGTATAGCCGGCGGCTAAGGCTAAAAGGGATGTCGGCGCGGAACCAGCCACGCTCCCGACTTTGTCGCCGGGGCGACGTTCTCCTGGACACTCGTGTCCCTTCTTTCCTCTTTCCACGAGTTTCTTAAGAAGATGCACTGCGGATTATTTCCCGAATTTTTCACCTTCCCGAATTTTACACGTTCCCGAAGTTACTGCTTCGCCTCGTTTTTTGGGAAGAATATTTGCGGATGATGACGCTTTGGACCTGGGGTAGAATATTGATTGTATTTAAGTCGCTTCTTTCTTTTGGTGGGGGTACTGCTGGGTGTCGTTTTTTAGAAGAATTTTTGTGGGTGTTGATGCTTTGGATCTGGGGTAGAATATTGATTGTATTTAAGTCGCTTCTTTCTTTTTGTGGGGGTACTGCTGTGTGTCGTTTTTTAGAAGAATTTTTGTAGGTGTTGATGCTTTGGATCTGGGTTGGAATATTGATTGTATTTAAGCCGCTTTTTTCTTTTGTGGGGGTGCAGCATAGTGTCGTTTTTTAGAACAATTTTTGTGGGTGTTTATTTATTTTTTATTTTTATTCTAAATAAAAATTTATTTTCTTCAAACTGTTATCCTGGATATTGATTTTTGAAAACTACTATAGGATGATTATTGGAGTGTTAATCAATGAATTTTTATACTATTCAAAAGATTCCTAGAAAGAATTATTGAAAAAATAATCGTAAACTTCCAGAAAAATCAGAAACTAATTAAAAGACACATTTTACATAAACAATTTAAATCTAGAATTCGACCATGGGATAAAAAAAGAAATGTAATTAAACAAATTTTACTCCCTTACAAAAGAAAAAGAAAATATTTCGAAAATCTAATCTTTTTCCACGTAAATTACTGCTTCGTAAATTAATTACTCCTTATAATATTTGTAATGTAATTCAATTTTCTAAAGGAAGAAACGTATAAAGTACGACATCTCAATCCCATTTTCTATCTCGTTTCTATCTCTTTATACGAGTTAAAGGAATCGAGAATAGGCCACCGCATCGATTCGCAACATCTCTCGCGTAAATGATTAATGATATTACATCCGTTTAACCATATCATAAGTGCTATATCAGTTAAAATTACCGATTCCCGATTCGATTCGATTATTATTACAACGCTGGACGCGTATCTCGGTATTTATACTTCCAATTAGTCCAAAAAACGCGACGAACATGAGCCCGCTTAGGATCTCGTGATAGTCTGATTTATGATATCGTAATGACCTGCTCGTTATTTCACGGAAGTGACAGGATCTGACGCTAAACGTGTTATTATAATTGCATTATAAATGCACCACTTCTAGTTTTAATTTTCTATTCATAGTCGAGCTTAGATCAAAGGAAACACACCGTGAGAAAATATCCACGGGAAGACATTATATCGCTATAATGATAGGCTGAGATCTTTCAAAACACATTATGCAGCTTTATATTCAAACATTCACAAGCCGAAACGATTATCCCCGCTTTGGGAATTTTTCTTTGTAATTTCATCCCCAGGGCACTCGGTCGATGTTTAACTATTTATATTAGAGATAAATTTTTACTCTACTCCTCTTTGCAATTCATCTATTTGCCAGATCAAAGGGCCTTTTATAGAGAGATTCGAAAATGGGGGAAAAAGCAGAAAGTAGAAAATTATTTGAAGTGTAGCTCGTTAGGCACCGATCAAAATTTTTTAAAATTCCGAAAAATAGAGTCTTCCTCCAATTAACTCAAAAATGATAAAAATGAAACGGCGAAAATTATTCTAACCACAGAAAATTAAACACCAATCATGTAACCAAATTTTATCAATTCAAATAGAAAGAGAAACAACAAAAATTTAAAGAAATTCCTAATACCGAAATCAATCGATTTTACTAATGGAAAATTTGGTCATTACTTCTATTAACTCAAAAAGAAAAGAAGAATAAAAGGTCGAAAATTATTTCAAGCGTAGGAAATTAATCACCAATCGTATAATCAAATTTTATAAATTCAAAAAGAAAGGGGAACAACAAAAATTCCAGGAAATTCCTAATACCAAAATTCATCGATTTGACTAATGGAAAACTCGGGCCTTTTCCTACTAATTCAAATAAATAAATAAAAGGTCGAAAATTATTTCAAGCATAGAAAATTAAATACCAATGGTGTAATGAAATTATATCAACTACAAAAAGAAATAGAAAAATTATTTTAATTTATTATAAAACTCGGCACCAGTCCGTTCGCGATTCGTCACCAAAAATTCCGGAAAATTCTCAAAAGTAGAGTTCATCGATTTGCCTTATAAATCAAAGAGTAATTCGCGAATATCGTCGAGTTTACAGTTACGAACGCGGGATATGATGGAGTGCCGACTAGTTTTGTCCACCGTGGATCACGTAAATCAATTGGCGGGATCGATTGGTTTTAGGGTTATTTATCACGATAAATAACGAGTTAATAACGGACCCGGTGGTATAATTGATTTTCGTAAGTAACAACTGAAAGCTTGATTGCCTCCCTTACTCAATACCGGAGTTCACACGCGTCTGACTTGCTAATCTAATTGCTGGCTTGCTGGATGAAGTTGATTGACGTGTAACTGAAGGCTAATTCCCTGATTTATTGCGAACAAACTAAGTCCCTGGCGGTTATTAAGAATTCTAACTATACGTTGATTGATTGCACCATTCGGAAAAATTCTACTAACCGAACGCTATAATTAACCGATACCTATGTTCTCCCTTGTGCACCCTTGCGGTGAAATCGCTGAAGGGTGTATCGATATTTCCATCGTTTTCCGATTTAATTTACACAACAATTTTATTTCATACGGGACATAATAATACGAAAATATCGATTATTATATTTCTTGAATCAGTAAAAATTATAATAGAGTAATTTAAAATTTAGAGGACTTCGGGTGATTTTTCGCAAATTTTTAATTTCTATATTTCATTTTATCGTTCTGTCGGTTACCAAGCCACTTTGAATCTAAATCTGGTCCAAGATTGTTTTCACAATTTCAAAATTATTAAAAGTAAGGTTATTTAAAATTTAAAGAATTTCTGGTGATTGTAGCCCTTGTTTTCATAATTTAAAAATTATTAAAAGCAAGGCTATTTAAAATTTCGAGAATTTCAGGTGATTATAATGAAGTGATTCTACACGAATATTTTTAACCCCTTTACATCTTCGTTCTAATTAAAATTAAGCGTAACGAACGGTCTCTTATCTATATTTAACTCAAAAATTAAACCTACCTTAAAATAATTTATTAAATAATTCCGTTCAACGATGCAAATGGATAAAGGGTTATGCAGTACTATTTTCCCAACTTTCCAATTCGGCCTGCTTCTTTTCCCAACACTACAAACTCTCACAACTCTCCCAAAAATTCCACGATCATTCTAAGAACTCGTTCATCTCTGTAATCTAACATAAACCTCGTAAACGTTTGTCCTAAATGTGTCTACCACTGCATATCCACCAGAAAAAGAAACAGAAAATCCAATTTTACCCAATCTTGAGTCGGTCGTTACCCTACTATACAATGTCTATTATGTGCCTCATCCCAGATGAAACCATCATCAACGCTAATACGTTCTCGGCGCGTGTAGAAAAATCAGGTTAACAGGAGATCGGGTCCAGATAGATGTTCCCACTTGGCGCAAATCGGTGTCGTTAATAATCCGCGACCTGTTCTTCGTTAATTTACAGTTCTCACGTCTAGTGACTCGGCGGTTTCTCCGCGACTTTATCGGGTCAGATCCTCGCGGATCTGATTTGAAGCAAAGAGGTGCCAGGATCGCCCGAGGTAATTAGGCGTAGCTGGCTGTGCAGGAAGCACGCTTCGATGGAACCGGGCAGATCGCGAAGATGGCCGATTTTCGTGGAAAAATTCCAACAGGACGGAGAACTGGTCGCTTCCTTGACAGAGACAAGGAGAGTTCAGAAGAGCACGAAGAATTGACATCAACGTTGCGGAACGTGCAGATGAATCTGAGATCGGGATCGATGATCCGTGCAAGTCTACTGGTTCGCTCGAGTAAAAAGTCCTGGCCTAGAAAACCATTCCGCTAGTTTCGAACACGAGAAAGTATTGGCAATCTGAACTGGGAGGATGTGGAAATGTTTTTTAACCGTTTTACGCAGGATGTTGGTATTCGATGACAGAGAACTTTCGTATTTAACACTAGAACTACCGATCTATAGTATCTAAATATTAGGTCGTCCTATAAATTCGTGTCGGTTTTTACTTTTACCATTTAAAATTATACGTCGAATAAACCTTTAAATATTAAGAAAAAATTTAGTCGCCCTTTTGTTCTAAGATTTCTTCCTATTTCGTTGACAAAGATGTTAATCATCGATATAGTTTATAAAATGCGACGAAGAATGTAAATATCACCGCGGTACGAACTAATATATTTGTCACAAATGAAGATAATTGTAGTACAAGGGAAACGAATAACTATAAACAATTGTGTTTCGATCTGAATCAAAGTAGGCAAAAATGTTGTCGGAAACAGTTTGTACGTTCTCAGAAATTGTAAAAATAAAATATCTAAAAAGAGTGATTTTGACCCCTTTGGTAGTTTTAATATTAATTTTAAATCATTTGCACTTGAATTCTATCAAATTTCCAAGTTTGTTAATTAACGTTGAAAGTACCAATCTAGCGAAAGAGACTGATCTTCTTTCATTTATTTCATTTTCTTTTCATTTATTAGAAACGTGTACCCGCTTCTGCAAATATCGATGTTGAGAGGTACACAGAGAGAGAACTGTGATTAGTATATTAGTTTACCTTGGTCTATTTTAAACAATCTTTCCTTCTCTCTGAACGGGGAAAAGGGTAGAAAAAAATATCGCTGGAGGAAAGTGGGTCGATCGTACGCGGGATAAATTAAAAATAAATACTGGACGAAAAATCGGGGTCGGCGGTGGTGAAAGAGAAGTAAAATAAAGCACCGCGGCAAAAGGGACGGTCACCTGTTGTTAACTAGCGTTGTCAATTTTCATAGTAATTTATCGGGACCGGGTAAATTAAAAATAAATACTGTACGAAAAATCGAGGTCGGTGTGGATGTGGGGAAATAAATGCTGGACGAAAAGTCGGGGTCGGGGTGGGTTTAAAAAAAGAAATACCCCACCGCGAAAAATCGGGGTCAACCGTGGTGGAGAAGAAGTAGAATAAAGCGTCGTGTCAAAAGGGGTACCTGTGTGTCGACGAGCGTTGTCCATATTCCTAATAAATAACTGGGACGCGGGATAAATTAAAAACAAATACCGGACGAAATATCGAATCGGGGGTGGACTTAAAAAAATAAATACTTTGCGAAAAATTGGTGCAGGAATCGATTCGGAAACTTAAGTACTACGCGAGAGAATGAGGTCGGAGTGGTTCTAAAGAAAAATAAGGAAAAATAGGTATCCTGTGATATGTAGGGGTGGGTGGAATTAAAAATATAAATACCTCACGACAAATCGGAGTAGAAATGGATTTAAAAATATAAATACCCCGCGAAAAATGGGAGAAATTAATACTCTATGAAACATCGGAGACAGGGTGGATTTCATAAAATAAATACTAGACAAAAAATCGAGGTCGGAATGGTTCTAAAGAAATGAATATCTTACGAAAAATCGGAGTAGGGATGGTTTTAAAAGAGAAATACCTCGAGGAAAATCGAGAAAAATTAATACAGTAATACTCTATGAAATATCGTTATCGGGGTGAATTAAAAGAAATAAATACCTCTTCAAAAATCGGGATCGGGGTGGTTTTAAAAAAAATAAATACCCCGCGAAAAATCGAGCAAAATTGATACTCTGCGAAACATCGGAGTCGGGGTGGGTTAAAAAAAATAAATACCTCTCTAAAGATCGGGATCGGCATGGTTTTAAAAAAAAAGGTATACCTCGCGAAAAATCAAGGGAAATAAATACCTCACGAAAGGGGTGAATATTCGAAAAAAAATAAATACCTCTCGAAAGATCGGGGTCGATGTGGTTTAAAGAAAAAGAAGTACACCGTGAAACATTAGCATCGGGATGGTTTTAAAAATCTAAATACTAGACGAAAAATCGTAGTCGGAGTGGTTCTAAAGAAAAGAATATCTCTCGACAATTCGCAATGGGAATAGACTTAAAAAACCTAAATACCCCGCGAATGTGTTGAAAAAACAAGTACCGCGCGGAAGATCGGGGTCGGTGTGGATTTAAAAAAATAAATACCAGACGAAAAATCGGGGTCGTATTCGAAAAGAGGGACGCCTGGTGAAAATCGGGGTCAACCACGGTGGAAAAGAAGCGAAATAAAGCATCGTGGCAAAAGGGACGTCACCTGTTGTTAACCAGCGTTGCTTTATTCGCGGTCCAATATCGCTGTGCTCGTTCCACCGTTCGTTGCATCAAACGTGTCCATGTGTGTGTGCTGCACATGCACGTGTGACACATGGACACGCTACAATAGCCCGTCTTTCGCTATTAAGATTGACATAATACGAGAAGCACGGCTCATTAACTCCCTTTGTGATACCCTGCTAATAAGATTGTTCCTCTGGCTCGGAAGAAAATCTCCAACCCCCTCTGGAGATCGAGTTAAGTCGAGGTATCGATATATCTGTGTCCGCGGATTACTCGTCGATTCGATGCAATTATTACGCTTTGATTACCGCGCGGAATAATTAGATTCGCAGACGAGGATGGGATGAAGAAGAATTCGATCAGCCCCGTTTTTATTTCGGCTTCGGGGTGGAACTTTCTTGCGGAGATTAATCGAGCTGGTTCATGCTCGAGATTTCGAACAAATGAACCTTTCCTGCTTTTAAACTATCGAGATTTTCTTTAACTTTTGGTAATATCAGTTTTCATTATGATTTGATTGATCAATTTTTAATTAGTCAAGTGGTGTTAATATCTGTTCGGGAGAAGGTTTCTTATAATTTTATTACAAATTTAATCTCCCAATTGCCAATTTTTATTAGAAAAATCTTTTAATTTACCGTGATTTGTAAATGTTATGAAATTAAATTTAAGAATGAAAAAATTGGTAAATTTCGAAACTCGTGAATTAATTAAGATCTTGGAATAATTAGGTTTCCAAATTTTCGTATTTCCAAATTTTTGAAAGTACCTTTTGTTTGATAAAATTTAACAAACAAATGTTATAACTTTTTCCAAGATATTAACATCTCGATGATGAGTTATTTCATTGGAAAATCGGAATGGAGGTTCGGTGATTAAATAATCATGCATCGTTGAAAGGACGTTATATAGATCGCACGATATCATGGCTCGCTTAAATTCATCCGCGAGAAATGTCTGGAAGAATAAGCAAGCGTGGCTTGAAGTGGGCGTATTCAGAATTTCTAATAGGTGACCGTCTCAAGAGGCGACGTCTGGTAGACGAAACGTCTACAAATGTCTTAGAGCACCGTGTATGCATGTACGCGCATAACAAATTAGATTCCCGAGATGAGCCGTGACGAAACTGCAAGCGTTTGAACACAGTTCCTCGGAATCGATGAAAATTCTAAAAAAATAACGTCTCCTAATTACTCTTGACAAATTTAATCTCGCCAAACCTAAAATATTTTCTCACCTTCGATATAAACATCTCTGCCCTCCTCAGATAACCATCTGTAATATCAAAGATTTCTCGATTGGAAGTACCAATCGATAGAAAATTAGAAGAAAATTTTTCAAATTGAAAATAATCAAAATGAAACTATTAAATCACCTAATTGTTCTCAAATCCACTCTCCGATTCAGAAAGAGTAGTTTATGCATAAAAGTTTCTTTCTCTCTGAAATAAAAATACAAATCGTGGAAAAGAGACAACAACCCCATAGAAAATAATAAATTACATTGCGAAATAGTTTGCATATATCTTCCTATATCTTACTCTTCGACACAAATTATTCCAATAAATATAATTAATATTTCTATCAATTTCCAACTTATTTTACCAACTAACTATGATATCAAAGATTGTTCGATTAAAAATACCAATAGATAGAAAATTAGAAGAAAATTTTTCAAATCGAAAACAATCAAAATGAAACTATTAAATCACCAAATTGTTCTCAAATCCACTCTCCGATTCAGAGAAGGTAGTTTACGCATAAAAGTTTCTTTCCATTTGAAATAAAAATACAAACCGTGGAAAATAGACAATAACCCCATAGAAAATAATAAATTACGTTGCAAAATAGTTTGCATATATCTTCCTATACCTTACTCTCCGAGACAAATTATTCCAATAAATATAAATATTTCTAACAATTTAAAACTTATTTTACCAACTAATAACCTATAATATCGAAGATTGAGAATCAGAATCATTAGAAACGACAAATGGAGGACGAAAATTCTCCAACTAATGTAACACGGTATAATTGATTAATTCCGGAAGGATTAAACTGTTAAATCAGCCAATTGGTCTGAAATCCGCGCGAGAGAAGGGTCCTTCTTTGATCGATGATCGGCCATCATAGCACCCCATTTCGCCATCGGATTAATCCCCGAGCAGGATCAGGAACAGCGGCCTAACTCCCCGCGTGGATATAAAACTTGATCAAAGTCGTAACAACTTCGGACTAATTAATGACTGCTGAGAAAATGGAAATAAACGGAGGGATGCTCGGATGGAGACCGAGGGAAGGCTGAGTTTCGGCAAGGTAGAGCCTAGTCTGAGGGCTCGAGGAGTTCGTAAATAAACGTCACGGACGTATTACGAAGGGTGAACGCGAGCCTGCAGCCTTTCCAGTTTCAAATGAACCCGGGCCCATGAAAACTGAGGAATCTTCCGTCGGGTTTGCCGGGATCGTGTGATCGAAAGGCCTGTCGGTGCGACGAGAAACAGGATCTGCTTTTTAATAACGACTAACCCCGGAATTTGCACGACCTCTGTGTGCAGGGGGTTGAAATTTTTTCGCCTCAACGAGGAAGTAATTGTTCCGAATTAATCATCAGGGTAAAAGTCGAGAAAATTGAATAGCGAAGGAAGGTTTCCTTTTTGTTCCTGATACTTTGTCGCCGTTGAAACTGCAGATTTAATTGGAATAATTCATAATTTTTTTTATAGTTTTTGTAGTGTACAATTTTAATTGGTATCTAACAGCGTTTAATTAGTGTGGTAAGTTTTAACGGAAACTGATTCGAGTATTTTAGTAATTAGTAGTAATTAGTAATTTAATTACTGAGGATTAATTGCGAAATAATACTGGAAATAATTCTTTTCTCCGTGATTTTTGAATTTGATCGTTGTTAAAAGAATTTCTTCCTTTTTTAGATTAATGGCCGCTAATTGTTTAGCGTAAGTTTTTTAAATAGTCTAGAAACGCTGTTTTAGATATTTTTCCGAGTGGGATACCGTATCAACTGTTTGTTTGCCGTGGCGTATCAGTCGTGGGTAAAAGGACAACGGAATTTTTGCGTAAACAAATGGGGATTATCAATATTGGCATGGAAGGATTTCAATAAAGCCGAGTAAATCGTTGTGGTATATACTAGGTGTTCGTTGTAAACACGGCAGACAAATAATTGGTTTTCAGTCACGTACAAAGGGCAGGCCAATTTCGTGCAAAACGCCGTGGAATGTAATGGACAAGTACAAAAACTGCGAAAAATTAAATTCTCACAAACGATCCAATAACCTTAAAGAGTATGACGTTCGAAGAATACTCGGAAGCTGAAAAATAATTCCATATCTCTATAAGGAACAAAAAAAATAGAATTACGCTACCATTTAAAATACGAGAAAAAGGAAAATAATACACTTACATCCTGTTTTAACCACTGAAAATACTAAATCCTCTCGAATACTTCGGTAACCATAAAAGAACACGAGACACTGCAAGAAAATGGAAATAACTCTACGAGTTTCTCTCAAAAATAAAAAGAAAATTCGGTACACTTAATAATCACGAAAAAACAATACCCCAAAAGATCCTACGTTTCTCTGAAAAATAAACCACTCTAAAACGTTACGAAGAGAGAAAAATTTCGACACATGCATACATAATAACACACTTCTACCCTTTTTCTTATCACAAAAAATGTAACACCCCATGAAGCCCTAGGTTCCTTTGAAAAATAAAATATTCTGCTTTAAAACATTAAATAGAAGGAAAAATTTCGACACATGCTTACATAATAATAACACACCCCCTTTCTTACCACCCTGCATTACCCCGATACCTACAAAATAGCAACACCCCAACAAATTCTACGTTTCTTTGAAAAATTAAATATTCTACTTTAAAACATTAGAAAGAAGGAAAAATTTCGATACATGCATACATAATAACACACTTCTACCTCCTTTTTTAACACTTGGGACTACCTCAATATCTACCGAAAATCAACACCCCAACAATTCCTACGTTTCTTTGAAAAATGAAGTATTCTAGTTTAAAACATCAAAAAGAAAAGAAAAATCGATACATGGATACATAATAACACATTCCAACCTTTTCCTTATTAGCCTGAATTATCCCAATACCTGCAAAAAAGGAAACACTTCAACAAACCCTACGTTCCTTTGAAAAATAATACATTCTACTTCAAAACATTAAAAAGAAAAGAAAAATTCGACACATAATAACATACTTCCACCCTCAACTACCTCAATCCCCCAAAAAATCAACAACCGAAGAACTCCTCCGTTTCCTCAAAGAACAACACACTCAAACCGCAAAAAATTCCAAAGAATGAAAAATTCGACACTTCCGTTAATCCGCAAAAAACCCGTAAGCTCGAAAAATGTTCATGCACTGGAAAGAACGAAAGGACGAAAACAAATAAAAAGCAAAGGTAAATAAATCTTCGCACTGCACCCTCGACGCGTCGCGCCCCTCAAGACCCGTGGACAGAAATATCTTAGCACGTCGTCCTCGCGATCCTTCCACCCCGAGTGTATCACGGTGGCCGGGTTTCCATCGCGTTCCATCGTGCCGAGGAACGCGATGGAGTCGCAGGGCGAAGCACGCGACACCGCAGGGGTGGCAGCGTCGACCGCCCCTATTATCATACACGGGCCAGGGCCCTCGGTGCAGGGCCGACGTTTTAATACTGTACGTGCCAGGGGAATTCCGTCCGCCCCTGACGACCTGGATTTTTCATCGCCGTTGTCCCTGGTGATTAAAAGCGTGACGAGGCGAGTGTAGGTGGCGGCTATGGCGCTCTGTACCACCAACCTCCTCTTCCATTAACTTCGATTCTCATCGAAGCGAGCATCAAACGCTGCGCTTCAGCCGATGAAGCGGCGCGATTCGATAAAGCGAGAATTCTCTCCTCCCACCACCACCCCTTTTTTTCCTCTTTTTTCTTCTCGCTTTTCTTGCGCCGGAGGATGGCCGAGAATCGTGATTTACGCGCTTACTGGGTTCCTTGCGAGGTTCCCTGGGCTGCCGATCGATCGAGATACGAAGATCGAGGGTGGTTAACCCTTTGCGCGCGAGAAACCAAGATAAGAATACCTTCGGTGTGTACTAAACAATGAAAAGTAAGAATTCGAAGGAAATTCTTCGAATTAAAAATCGAGGGTGGTTTATCCTTTGCGAACGAGAAACCAAGATAAGGATACTTTCGGTGTGTACTAAACAATGAAAAGTAAGAAATCGAAGGAAATTCTTCGAATTAAAATTCATGACAAAGTTATAATTATTTTTAGCGAGCAGCTTCCGTTGTGATATTCGGGTTTTGGAAGGTGGTTAACCCTTTGCGGACGAGAAACGAAGATAAGGATACTTTCGGTGTGTACTAAACAATGAAAAGTAATAAATTATTCGAGTTAAAAAATGTGTAAGACATTGATGTCAACGCGAAAATTTTTCGCTATATTCCATGCAATTACAAAGTTTTCACGTATATTATGACATTCGGCTCCAAAGGGTTAAAGGGATCCAAGGGTTCCTTTTTTCCTTTTTATGTTTATAAAATGCAAAATTGTACGAGAAATGTAAAATAGCGCCGCGGAACGAACTTGTGGCATGACGTAATATTATATAATTCCGAGTGCAAACGGTTAATAATTGCAGCGAGTTTTTGTTAGAATGATGTAAATGGTTGTGCCGTATATACAATAAAAAGAAAAGAAACAAAAAATTGCTATAACACGGTATAACTGCGCGTTAAAGGTAGTTAAAAACAATAAATTTCCTCGAATACCGCGGCTCGTCCCAATAATACCGTAACCCCCTTCCATCGATCTAAATATCACCCCCAGCGATAATAAATTATCAAGCTCCATCGTTGGGTGCTTCTTTCGTAGCCAACGATCTAAAACGCATTCTTGAAACGCCAGTACCCACGCCGCGATATTTATCATCCTCCGTAATTGAAATATATTTCCATCTAACCATTTTCTATACGTCCGTGGGTGCAATCCACTTATCAGAAATTGAAATGAGCTCATAAATCTCTGTGGTACGCGTACCGGCCTCTATCGCGCGTTTTCCAATCCCGGAAGCGATAAAACGCGGTATCGTAGTAAAATATGAGCGCACAGAGTGTGTCTAATGCGCGCTGAGAATGAAGCGCGACATTGATCCGCAAAGTTCGCCCGCGTTTCATACCCGTCTGGGTAGACCGGTGCCGATATTTCGTACAACGTATTCTTTGATCGTCTCTGGTATATTTTACGACAGAACGGTTCGACGCCTTCCTTTTTTCCGATACCGATATCCGCGATTCCCTTTGGCCCACCAAGGAACACCTACGCGTCACAGACGCGCAGGTGAAGGATATACACCTGCGAATTTTCAGAGAGATATTTTTCCCGTCCACGGGGTTCGCTATCGATGTTCTATACTTTCTTTTCAGAATTCGCAATGTGTTCCGGTAATTCGTGAAATTTGTCGGAAATTCGTAGGTTTCTCGAGAATTCATGAATCTTTTGATAATCTTTCTGGAATTTCCGAAGCTTTTGTGAATTTGCGCATTTTTCGACAGTCGAAGAATGTTTTATACTTTCTTTTTAGAATTCGCAAAGTGTTCCAGTAATTCGTGAAATTCGTCGAAAATTCGTAGGTTTCTCGAGAATTCGTGAATCTTTTAATAATTTTTCTGGAATTTCCGAAGCTCCTGTATATTTACGAATTCTTCGAGAGTCTGTGAATCTTTGAATAATTTTTCTGGAATCTACGAAGCTCCTATGAATTCGCCAATTTTTCCGGAATTTCTGAACCCGTGAATTTCTAGAGAATCCTAAGATTCGCTAATTTCTCGGAAGTTTCGATACCAATAAATTTCTCGGGAATTTTTCACGAATTCGCGAATTTCTCGTGGATTCCTGAATTTTGCGAACTTTTCGAGAACTTCTGAATTCGTTGATTTTTTTAGAAAAAGATCTATCTTGTGCGAAGTAGTGAATGGTACAAAAAGGAAATTTTCGCAAAAATAGTAATTGAAATAAGAATAATAAGGTCAATCTGTTCCATCTGTACTAAGGCCGGATCGATAGAGCAGAAATAGACTTAAATAAGCTTTCCTTGGCAAGATCGCGTTTCTTACCCACCCTTCTGGGTCCTTTTCACCCCCTGTATTTACTGTCAGCAAAGGATGCCTGAGTCTGCACTCGATCTCAGTCGTTCCTTCTTCGAGTGACCCGCGTAAACGTATTTCCAACCTGCTATTAAACATTCTCTCCTCTCCAACGTAGAAAATCTGCTTATCGTGTGAAAGGGTAAATGGGGTTTATGCCGGGAACGAGGATAAACTGCTTCAAAATAAACAGCTACGTGTAAGCTATTAACCCTGGTATAATTTACCTATGCTTGAATTAACATAGTGCCAAGAAGAAAAAGTGATGGTTAAATCTGTGTCACTATGTACACAAGTACACACATACGAGTATAATTTTATATACATCCTTCTTTTTAATTCACGTGTAAGAGAATATTTTTAAATAACAAAAATTCACGAAACTAAGAATCCAATTAATTCCAGGAAAGAAGAGAAAAATTATTTCTGAAAATTTCCTGGTTTAATAATATTGTTCAAAAAAGAAGTAGATTTAACAACCGCGCGTTCTCCGATATTTTTCATAAATTATTAAAACGCGAACGGATTATTCGGTGTCTGAAACATTAATATTATCTTTCCACAAGGATAAAGGGAAGTATAGTATTGTCTTCGGTTAGGGAGCTTTATCGAAGGGAAAAATTTAAATTCGCGTCTTGAAATATTCACCTGCTGCCTCTTAAAATGCGCATTTTACGCAGTCCTGATCAGTGATAACCGTCAAAGCTATGAAAATCCGATTCTTACGATTTTCCAATTCATATTGCAAAACGAAATCCTCGACGTCGAACATTCCAAGCTGTGGCTTGAAAAAGAGGAAAAATAGATGGACCATTAAGCCAACCCATCGCGATTTAAAATTTACCCGATAATATACCGCATAAATTCTTCAAAAATATCAACATATCGCTCTGCATCGTTAAGACCAAAACCGAGTCTGTAACATTTGTAATTAGAAATCGCGAATTAGTTTTCACCCCAATCGAACGATAATATTTACAAAACGTAACGTTTAAAAACATTTCGCAAACCCACGACAGCTTCCGGCGGAAGCATTCTTCCGAGGGCGTCGTTCAACGGTGAATTATGATTTTATGCGCACGTCCGCGCATAAACGGATAATATTCTTTTCTGTTTCGCCGTCACGCATCGGTACGCGATTTTTATTCATCGATTCGAAAAGCCGGCGCCGCTTTGAGGGCCGACGCCGTGAAATCCTATCGGGACGCGGGGGAAAAAAAAAGAATAAAAAAAAAAACGGTTACCGTTTTCTCCTTGTCGGGAAAGCGGCGGAAAAAAATTTCATCGCGCATCGATTGTTTCCCGCGCGTCGCGACCAGAGTGGTCGATTTGGGAAATACTTTCGGGAAACACGCCGGCTAACTGCACCGGCCACCGTTTATCGAACAATCAAGGCCACTGAACGACGAGTCTGCGTGTACATTTTTCTCTCCATTTTCCCGTCCGTCAATTCGCAACGGAATTCCACCGTTTTAAACGCGAAAAAAACTTCCACGGTTTACAACGAATTCGAAATCTTTTAAGGTTACGCGTAATTGCGCACGATCGAGGAACGATCGTCATTATCCGCCGTGATAAACGCGATAAAATCACGTTGATGATGTACGACACCTGGTGTACGGTCCGTGGCATTTTCTCGGAATTAGAGCCGATAAAACAGAGGATGTTTCTTATCGGCGATTATAACCCGCGCTGCCGATAAAAAAGAGCGCCTACGTCCGATGAGAGAAAAGTGTCGGAAGATTACGTAATCGTCGCGAGGTGAATAATTTTCAGGCACAATAGTCGGGACGGAGGAGGAGCGGCGTTAAAAAGCTCGACGGGTAAGCTGTTTTCCGCGGAAATGAAAAAAAAAAGAAAAGAAAAAGAAAAAAGCAAAAGCACGCCGGTTAACCGGCGCGAAATTAAAACTCGTCTCGCAGACGAGTGCCATGCTTTTGTAAAATAATTTCCAACCCTTTTGTTCCCCTCCTTCCTTTCCCCTTTCCTTTTCTTCAATTAACGTTTCGTCCCGTAACAATGCGCGTAAATATCGTTATTCCCGGGTGAAAATGTCTTTGATAAATCTACCGTTGCTTTCTCGCTTCCCGCGCCCTCTCGTTCTTTTCCGCATCATTTGTGAAAACGTTACGAACCGAACTCCGCGGATATATACGCTCCTTACCCTGGGAATGACGTTGACAATCCTTTTCCGCGTCTCTGGGAAATTTGTCCGCTTCTCCTGCTACGCTGGTGTATTTCCTAACCTCGTTTAAAATCGAATACACCATTCCGACGAGTATCGAATATAAAACATCACGCGATACGCATATTAACGCGCGATATTCCTAAATAGAATTGGCCAGATAAACTATACCCCGTACGTTGCATAATTAAGATTAATAAACAATACCCTGGACATTATCTCCCGTTAAACACGAACACTGTTTTCAACCTCGCACGAACCTGTTGCACGCGATCTGCATAACATAACCTCTAAAGTCTCTCCACTGA
>NIJG01000087.1:14686-26433 GCA_002201625.1 Euglossa dilemma | reverse complement strand
AAAAAATTAAATATGCAAATTTTTAAATAATTCTACAAATACAAAGTTTAGTCGAGTTAAGTTAGGAATATATTTCCTCTTTTACATCAGAATACACGTGTTTTGCAAATACTTTATAGATTTTTTAAAAACAGAAATGCAAGTTCAACATAGAATAATAATAATAAAAACAAAAATCATACTCAAAATATTTGATAATATTAATTATCAGATTTTGAAAAACATAAGTGTTATATTAGTGATATTACAGTGGTATAATATTTACACCATAACTATTAAAAGATATTCAGATATACAGGGTGGCCATTGAAAATTCGAATGCTATAAAACAATCATAATTTTCACAAACACGTGTCTTTTTTAAAATTTTGTTTAACTAATAAAATTTTCTCAAAATCACCATCCGTCGAATAATTTTCATTTTATTGTTTACGAGTATAGGACCTTGCTACAGAATTTTCAGTTTCTCAGTGCCCACCCTATATTCAGAAATAAATAATCCACCCTCCTCCTAATTTCCCTCTGTGATAACCACAAACACCATCGCACCATGGTCCAAAAATACCACTTTATATTTTTAACAACCTATTACAATATCCGAACTCCTGGATTTCGAAGAAACCCAATTTCGAGTTAGACATCGAATTCCCAGAAATAAACCACTGTGTAACAATCGAAGAACGCACGATAGACCGTATAACCATTGTGTATATATACCCACGACTGTATCCTCGACCGGTCGAACGTATTGCACGTTTACCATAGAATAAGAAGGCGGGAAAAAGGAGAAAAAGAGAGGAAGAAAAGCTTTCCCCGATGATTGCCAGGGAGACTTTTGCCTAGACCCGGATCGTCACTCTTAGGAAACGAAAGTTTACGACCGCGAAAAAAGTTCAGTTGCGCGTAATGGGTTTTCAAGGTAAGACAGATCGTAATAAGCCCTTGAAGCTCCGGGCGCTAGTCGTGCCTTAAGATCGATGTTGCAAGAAACCCACGAGCCCGCGTGTTATGATTGTTAAGGTTTTATTCAGTCGTTATTGCATCGGTCGTTAGTGAGCCCTCTATTCCAGCCACTCTGCGCGGAGTTACGATTTCGAATTCTTGTTTTCCGCCGCTGATCCCGGCAAGAAAAACCATGAGAAAGGGAAGGGAGCGTGGAAAAGACGGAAGTTACCGGAGTCCGTTTACCCTTCAGCTGGAAAACCTTTGGGAAGCATCAATAATTTATAAGGTGTACCCTAGGTGTGCGATCTCTTGGCGGAAACTCTCTCTTTCTCTCTCTCTCTGCAACGACAGAGGGACACGGGACACCTTTGGCATTCGGCTTTTCATTCCACGCCGTGTAATCTTGGCCCGTTAGCTGCGTTTGATCCGTCGAGTCGCTGAATTCCCTTTAACTCCCGATGGGCGGGGCTAGTTGGACGTCGGGGTGGGGGTAGACGTCTGGCGACATCTGGCGGCGAGTTCTCGAAGCTCGACAAGTTTCTATTTCGTTAACTGTACGCGCTGCTGAACATCTCCGGACAGATTACACGGCCACCGGGTAGTTCGCGGTTTCTGTTTAGCCTCGATTCCGCAGGTGTCAAGTCGTTAGGCACCGTGTACTCTGTTGTGTCAACTATACCTGCTTCTGCTTCGTGTACTCGGGTAGTATCGATAATTTATTATCCACCAGTCTTTGTATATTACGTTTGACTTGCACCAAAAGCAATAGAGATAGGAAAAATGAAGAATTTTTTTGTTTCATTCTGGTAGAGGGTGAATTCGTGTTTCGACGATTCTGCAATTTCAATTGGCCTTGTATTATAAAATTTAGTACTAAAATTTATTATTAAAATTTATTAGGGTATTAACCCTTTGCACTCGAGAGATGACTTTCAGTCACCATTCGTATTAATGCCATAGCTAGAATTCGAATAAGCGATAATAATAGGGGGACGACGCGCGAATCGATGAGCGAATCGATTTGTTATTCAGCTATTTAATTATAATTTTGAGTTTTGTTATTCAGCTATTTAATTATAATTTTTAGTTTTGTTATTCAGCTGTGGGGTCCGAGAACTTGTTCGGGAAAACAAACGTTTTCCTGGTTGGTATATTTGATATTCGTGGCAAGTTTCGGATGATTCTTAGATCGGATGACGATCTTCTTTTACTCGAGGTCTGTTCGAAGGGTTTGTAAGGATAATTACATTGTCGCAGTTTCAAAGTTTGCCGCGATTGAACGATTTCTCGGTGAGGCAAGAGGTCGGGTCCGAGTGAAGTGCTCGTTGCACAACTAATGGCCCGAAGTTAATTTGATCGAGGATTTAGATTAAACATTCGCATTGTCTAATTAAGTACGCGATTTTACTTACGCTCGTGGTTATGGTTACGTGTATGCCTCGAGTTATCGCGATGGTTTTGCGTTACAGGATCGGGGCAAAGCTTGGTATTGGTTAACCGGGTATCTGCGCTCGAGTTAGAGACACGGGACGTAGTTAATGAGACAGGGTTAGGTATTACTCTGCGAGTTGCGTAACCGGAGCAATAGTGATTGTTACTCGAAGTTCGTGTTGAAAATCGAAAAAGTTCGGTATTTATTTCCATTAACACATTCGCGTCTTTTATAATCCTTTTCTTTGGTTTAAAGTTACCTACGATTCTCGTAATCGCAGGTATACTAACAAGCACTATATTCTTCAACGAATCGTTGCATTGTAATTTCAAATCGAAGATCATCCAGAGAAGAGTATATTTTCAGGTTATTAACCCTTTGCGCGTGAGAAACTAAGCTAACGATACATTCGAGGTATACTAAACGATCAAAAATAACAAATCGAGGGAAATTTTGCAAATTAAGAAATATGTACGACATTGGTGACAATGGAAAAATTATTTTCNTTGGTTTAAAGTTACCTACGATTCTCGTAATTGCAAGTATACTAACAAGCACTATATTCTTCAACGAATCGTTGCATTGTAATTTCAAATCGAAGATCATCCAGAGAAGAGTATATTTTCAGGTTATTAACCCTTTGCGCGTGAGAAACGAAGCTAACGATACATTCGAGGTATACTTAATTCTCAAGATCGTCGATATTTCTCTTGATGAAGAGACTTTGAGAAAAGTTTGACAGTTTGCAAAAGAGTATTTCTATTTTTCGCACGTTTCCCAAAGAAAATGTGAAAAACCCAAGGCGAAGACGATTCGAAATATTTCGATTCACGGAAAAAATGTTGAAAAAAATTTATCCAAGAGACGAGAGAATCCAAACTCAGGTAATCTAGGTAACGCGAATATAATAACGAATAATATTGCAGTTTCACAATCTGCAAAAGAATATTTCCATTTCTGGCATCTTTCCATTAGTTGGATCACATTGCAAATATCCTTAACAGAAAGTTGAAAGTATTTGAATTTTCTGATAAAATTACTATGGTAAAATTCAGCGTATTTGGACGATTTCACATTTTCCTCACGTAGACTTGATCACCATGTAAAAATCGCTATCAACGCAAAATTTCAGAGCGTCAGCGTCATATACCGGGTCATATGTGCATGTTTCTCGCATACAATTGAAATCAACGTATTTTGAGCGATATTATATGAAAAAGATACGATTTTCATCATTCTTTCACTCTTTCGATCACTAGCATTCATATTGAAAATATTTCGATTGACGGGAAAAATGAGAAAACCTAGAGCCCAGAGAGTAGAGAATCGAAACGCGAATCCGCAAAATCGGCGCGTATCGGAAAAAGATGGTGGCAATGTTTGCTCGTGGAGAGGAGAGGAACAGCGATCGGCTTCTCGAAACAAATTGCCCGACTGGGTCCAGTCCACGTTTGACAAATCTCGGCTGTATCGCTGATTTAAAGAAGCATTCTGTCGGGCTGAGCCCCGGCGGGTACCCTCTCAGCTGATTCGATCTCGTCCCAGGTCTCTCTCCTTTCCCTTCGTCTCTTCCCGTCGTTTCCTCTCTCCTTTCCGCGTCGCGCGTCGTAACGCCGCCGTTTGTTGCTCGCCTACCTCGGGGCCCGCGGTCCGCATAACCGAGTTCCACGGCCGGATGGGGCCTGCTAACAGCCGGCTAACGCGGGCTTAAATCAGCGTTAACCTCGCCGATACACGGCGATCACGCCGGGCGAGCAATTAGGTAACGCAGGCAAATCCCCTTCCGCCTTTTCTTCTGACGGCTGACAGAAAGTTTTCATCGGCCGATCTCTTGTTCCCTGCCTTTCCTCCCCGGCGATTTTATCGATTCTCCCGCTAACTTACGAGCCAATTACTCCCTTCTCATTTGATTACTTGGAAAGTTGTCGGAGGTTTTTATGCACTTCGTTAGCAGAGAGAGTGATCACGTTTGGCCGGGTGCCTGCGTATCAGGGGGAAATTGGAGGATTGGAATGATAATGGGCCGAGATTGCAGGTGATTTCGAGGAGTATTGAGAAATGTTCCTCGCCGGGGTATATAAGGAGTTTTTGTACACGGCCAAGAGGCCGTTCCTTTACCTGGTTCGGGCTTTGCTTCGCTTTTCGGATCGGCTGCTTGCCTGGTGCTAATTAGTCAGGCCGCTGGTTGCGGCTCTCCGATCGTTTTGTTCCTCCAAGCTCGCGTCTTGTCCGGAGCAACGTGATTCACGACAAATCGTTCCTACGTCGTCGCCATAGAAACCGCGGAAATTCATTTGCAAGTTAGTCAAGGTGCGAAAAACGCGATAAAACCAGACTCGATTTCTAGTGAAATCGCTGAACGTCTCTCACTTTCTACTGCCTCCGTCACTGTCTCCTATTATTCATACACGATCATCCTAGAGAACCTAAGTTCAACCAATAACTCGTAGCACATCCTGTCGCGTTAAACGAAGGAAATCGATTAATACTCGCGATGTAAATATCATTCGGGATGTTTACGACGCTGTTTACGCGGAAATCGGTTATTGGCCGATGTATAGCGATCGCTGAATAGAGAGTTACATTCGCGCGATATTGCGTTGGAAAAAGATATAATGTACTCTGAGCTAGTCGGTGAATCGACTCTTCTTCTCAGATAAATCTAACCTGTGACGAAAGCTAAATTTCGTATAAATTTCCACCGCGCGAGAAAGTTAATATGTGAATGGTACCGAACGAGTCGAGTAATCGGAATTATCCGAAGGCGAATCGCGCGACATTGCATCGAGAAAAGATGTAACATTCTTCTTAGTCAAACTTATCTTAATTCCGTAGACCGTGACAAAAGCTCGATCCTAGCTATCCAAATTTCCACCTTGTGAGGGAAATTAAATCGTGAATGGTGTACTGACTGAGTCGAGTAATCGGAATTATCCAAAGTCGAATGGACGTGACATTGCGTCGAGAAAAGATGTAACGTTCTTCTCAGCTAAATCTAACCTATTTCCGTGGATCGTGACGAAATTTCGATCCTCGCTATCCAAATTTCCACCTTGCGAGGGAAATTAATCCGTGAATGGTACCGAACGAGTCGAGTAATCGGAATTATCCAAAGTCGAATGGACGCTCGAGAATCGACTCTTCTTCTCAGTCAAACCTAATTTAATCCCGTGGACCATGACGAAATTTCGATCCTCACTATCCAAATTTCCATCTTGCGAGGGAAATTAATCCGTGAATGGTACCGAACGAGTCGAGTAATCGGAATTATCCAAAGTCGAATAGACGCTCGAAAATCTACTCTTCTCCTCAGTCAAACCTAACTTAATTCCGTGGTCCGTGACAAAAGCTCGATCTTCGGTATCCAAATTTCCACCGTGCGAGAAAGTCAATTCTTGGATGGTACCCACCGAGTGCAGTAATCGGAATTATCCAAAGTCGAATGGACGCGCTACATTGCGTCGAGAAAAAATGTAACGTTCTCTTCAGTCAAACCTATCTTAATTCCGTGGTCCGTGACAAAAGCTCGATCCACGCTATCCAAATTTCACCTTGCGAGAAAGTTAATCCGTGAATGGTACCGACAGACTCGAGTAATCGGAATTATCCAAAGTCGAATGGACGCTCGAGAATCGACTCTTCTTCTCAGTCAAACCTAATTTAATCCCGTGGACCGTGACAAAAGCTCGATCCTCGCTATCCAAATTTCACCTTGCGAGTGAAATTAATCCGTGAATGGTGTACCGACCGAGTGGAGTAATCGGAATTATCCAAAGTCTACTGGACGCGCGACCATATGGACGGACCTGCTGCAACCGAAGCGGTAGCCGGCGACTAACATTCCCCGGATACGCGTTATTCCTTATCGCTTGCGGAGACCGCGAGGCGAAGGATGCGAGGTCGCTGAATTTGAATCGAGGCTCGCCGCCGGTCGTAAATCTGCCATCGGGTGAAAAAACGGGCGGAATGTGATCTTCGGCCGGCGCGCGGCCACTTCCAGGCTCGTTATCAGGACGAGTGCACCTGGTATCCTTGTTCCTGCCGCGGATTCCCAGGAGGCCTCCATCCGATGTTTACGAGGGATCGCGGTTGTCGTAAGTAGGCACTCGGCCCTCTCCACTCGCCCTCTTATATGCCCGGGCTGTTCCGTCTGGCTCGAGCAGGCCGCGGTACGGTTCTCATGGTAGCCGGAACAGATCCTCTCGAGATCCTCCGAGGAGGCTTAAGGTCGGCCACGTGTAAGTCCGTTGCCTCGAAATGTCAAAGTTCGTGTAATCCTGGGTCCACACTCGCTCCGACTCCGGGGGAACAGTCGAGTGTCTGCACTCGGGTTCCTCCGTTAGCATTGTAGAAATCACTGTTGCTTTATTTCATATCAAACAGTCTATTTAGTTGTCGAATACGTCTAGTCTCTATCACGCGTGGCTCTTCCGTTCTTACCGTGCTACGAGTTCCTCTTTTCCGTCATGTGCATCGTAATAGATAGTAATTAGTTCATACACTTGTAGGATGGCGATGGAAATCGGGGTCGAGGTTAGTCGGACTAATACATTCTATCATAGAAGACGTGTATTGCATTGTATTTGTAATAAACATTCATCCGTTTGTTCGTTGCTCGGACGTTGGACGTGGTAATGCTGGATTTGAAAGCTGAAGATTTAGAAATACCGATTTCTCGTTTTGTCGATTGCTCAATTGTGTGCTAATTAGGCTAATCGCAATGTTTATTCGTCTATTGATCATCTATAGGCGGATGAGTCCGGCTCGAAGTATCAAAAATATGCGTAATCGGAGGTGGCCGATGCTTGATCGTGTTTCGATTGGTTGTAAGAGGATATTGGTGGAAGAAAAATATAGTTTAGGGTTTATGGTCCTTTGGTTAACCCCTTGACGTAAAAATCAAATGGAATTTGATACGAAAGCTCAGAAGAATTGTGATTGATAGCGAACGATTAAAATTATTCGGTAATCCAGCGATCGAAGCTTTTGGAAGAAGAGTTTCATCTTCGATCGCGTTAAATCTAAGTTGACTGACGAATCGTGACGTTGAAACATCACGAGTCCAAAAATTGCAGATTTAGCCTCGAGAAACGCCGATTTTCCGTCTGAAAAGATGTCAGACAGTTATTCGTACCGTTTAGAGTCTAGGCAAAGTCCAAAAAATGCAGATTTAGCCTCGAGAAACGTCGATTTTCCGAGTTAGAATTATTCGGAAATTCAGCGATCGAACTTTTTGCAATAATAGTTTCATCCTTAATCGCGTTAAATCTAAGTTGACTGACAAACCGCGACGTTCAGACATCGCAAGTCCAAGAATTGCAAATTTAACCTCGAGTAACGTCGATTTTCCGTCTGAAAAGATGTCAGACAGTTTATTCGTACCGTTTAGAGTCCAGGCAAAGTGTAATATTCGAAATTGCTTTATTAATATCTCGGAAACCGATCGATGCTTCTCGGGTAGATTCGAGACACAGTGGAAGTAAAGATTTCATACGCGATATTTAGGGAATATTTCCGTTCGTCATCCGAGACACGTATCTCGAGCGAAGCCTCCATTTTTCATGAGCTCGCCACCGCGCTGACGAACTTAGCTCGCGATCCCTGTTGGGAAACTGCAACGCGGCCCGATCGGGCTAGGCCGGTGTCGGTCTGTTTAACCTGATATCTTGTTTCGAATAAACTGCTTTTTCCGGCCGGTGATTCAGATGGAAAGGAGACTCTCGCAGGGATACCTGTCTCGGTCGGTGGTCCTTTGCGTCGCACCTGCTGTGCGATGATCGCACCATCGGTGTCTCGGCCCGATTTGCAGGTGATGAATGCCGTGGCCTGGCACCACGAGGAAGCAAACGCATAAGAGGCCTCAATGGGGCAATTAGTCGCGGTTTTTTCAAGATTCCCTGGCTTTTGTGTTGACGGGCCATTTCAGGCTTTCTCTTTGATTGGCTTGCTGTTTTGTCGCGATCCTCTGCACGTCGACAGGGTACAGCCGAGGGAATTTTTTGATCGGGATGCATCTTCGTTTCATCTCTGTCTTTACCAATTGAATATCAAACATCCTGTAACCCAAACCTCTGCGATCCACCCTTTACAAACGAATCGACGAAGGTTCACGATCGTTCGAACAAAGAAACGTCGAAGCAACCCTCGTAACCCCAGGATGACTCCGCGATCGTCTCTCCACCCTCGAAAATATTCTTCCTGGCACCGAAACGAATCGGGGAAAGTTCACGACTGACACGTGGGAACAAATGGCTGTAGGAGGAGCGGGAACCAGGAAGGATGGGAGCAGGGCGCGAAATTGCGTCGCTGTTCTGGAAATTTGGGCGTGCGTGTCGGCGGCCAATCTCTTCCCCATAGTTGGCCGTTCTTTTTGATCGTGGCCGTCGGCTGGAAAAGGCCGTGAAAGAGAGTCGGAAAGAAAGAAGGGCAACGAATTCTGCTCCGTGGTCACGAAACGATTACAGGTTCGCCCGCCAACTTCGAACTCGGATGCGAACGACCTGGCCCTGCTTCTTCTTCTCCCTTCCACCGTTTCTCTCTCTCGTTCTCTCTTTCTCTCTCCCGACTTCGTTCCCCTCGTCTCCTTTCATACACACGCGACCACGCACACGTCACGCTTCTTCGGTATTCGCGAAACCAGTTCACGTGCCGTGATCTTCGGCGTGATCGCCGCGAACCGCGATCTTGATCTTTTGCACGCGCTCGCGCATCCGAGCTAATCGTTTTTGGCCGATCGATCCCGTGCCTATGTCGTTAGGGTGGATTCAGTGGATTTAGTATTATAACGATCGCTCGATATTATCGTGCCACTCGTACAGGCTCTCCGGGCACCAGCCGTTGGATTATCGGACACTCTCTCTTGATCAGGTTCCTCGGGAATTAAGGGTTAAATTAATTTGATTGTTCTGTTAGGATGTTGATTAAGCAACCTTCTTACGCTAAAATTGGTATTAGTTCGTTGATCGTATGGATCAGAATGGTGGGAGTAATAGAGATGGTTATTGTAGACAGATTTGCAACCATTTTTCATTTTGCCTGTCTAAGTCAGACTTGCTAACGATCTTTGATCTTCAAGACACCGTTCGTAAGTCTTTCAACAGATAAACGAACAAATTTTCTTATCAAACTCGTTAGACTCTGTTATTGCAGACAGATTTGCAACCATTTTTCATTTTGCGTGTCTAAGTCAAACTTGTTAACGATCTTTGATCTTAGAGACATCGTTCGTAAGTCTTTTAACAGATAAATGAACAAATTTTCTTATCAAACTTGTCAAACTCGGAGTTGTTAAAAATAAATTGTATAATTTTTACAACGATCTCTAGTTTTAAACGCGAATTATCCTGGCAATTTTCAATCTTCCTAAAATCTAGCTCAAACGCATCATCCAATAACGCAGAAGATACCTCATCTCTTAAACCTAACTCTTCGCAAGAATTTTCAAAATAAATACACGAAAAATGTCACTTCTTTCCGAATTGTTTAAAATTCGCCACTATCCCGGCAATTTCCAATCTTGTCTACTAAAATCTAGCTTAAACGTCTCAGCCAAGAAAGCAGAAGGTAGCCAGGTCTCTAGCCTAATTCCTCATAGCGTTGTTCTCGTCTCGTAAGCTCGGGTTTGAGATACTTCGACACGCTTCTCCGTGGATACTCGAGGCTGGCGTAATTGAAAATTCGAGTGTTTTTTGGAAGGAACGGTTGTCGGGCCAACAGCCTTTGGCACGGTAATAGATTTTCATCGTGTGAAGCTGCTTTGGCATGCGAGTTCCTCGCACACCGTTATCCTTTTTCAATGAAACTGGTTTTTTCGCTTTTGCATCCGCAGTGGCGGGCTCGGCTGGCACAGGAAGCGGTCCATGTAAATATGTGTAAATAATTTATCGACATAAGAGCACGCCACGTTGCCGTCGCGATATATCTCGTTCACGGGCATCGAGTAATTAATGTCCCTTTGCCAGCTCGCGTTGCGTTCCCTTGCTTCGCTCTCCCAGTCGAAAGTGAATCTCTCGGCGTTATGAAAATGAAACGGATAGATCGATGGCGGTGCACGGGGGGTAGGGGGTGGAAAAAAAGGAAAAGAGGGGGAATGGACGCCGTGGGTGACGCGAAAATGGCGAATTAACGTCGTTCGATTAATTAATCGCGAGCCCAGGTTAGAGTCCTGCGAACGAGGAGGAAAGTACCTCGTTGGTGATGTATGGCGGAAAATGAGGATTTATAGTGGTGTTATTATACATGGTGCCGGGATTATACAGGGTGGCACGAGTCGGATATGACGAATCCGCGTGGGGAGATGAAATAAAAAGTAATTGGTTAATCTACTGTAGGTAAAAATGCAAAATGAAGAGTAAAGGTTGGATCGAAATTAAAAAGTCAAATGAAGAATTGGGGGATGAACGTTCACGAGAAAATAAAATGAAAAATAAAGGGTGAATCGATGCGAAAAGATGGAAGTACAAATAAGGGCCGAATGAACACAGGAGAAAGTAAACATTGATACGACATAGAAAAAGTGTAAAATAAAATCGAAGGGTGAATAGAAATTAAAAAGTAAAGTAACGAATTGGGGAACGAATGTTCACGAGAAAATAAAATAAAAAATAAAGGGTGAATAGATAGAAGTACAAATAAGGGCCGAATGAACGCAGAAAAAAGTAAACATTGATATGATATAGAAAGAAATAAAATAGAATCGAAGGGTGAATAGATATTAAAAAGTAAAATAACGAATTGGAGAGTGAACGTGCAGGAGAAAATAAAATAAAAGATAAATCTACGTAAAGGAATATCTACAAATGTGTAGAGCGGTGTTCTTTCACGCGAAGATTCGTTTTTGCATAAATTGATATGCAATTTCATAATGGAATGTGAAAGTTGAACGGATAACGATTTGAAAATCTCGGTTCGGTTTGGGATGTTGAATAATGCCGATGGTCGAGAAAACGAAAGGAATTGGAATTATTCGTATAACATGGTGAGATAATGTTATAGGAATCGTTAACGAGGTTATGCATGAAATATCGTGTTTTTCTTTTCAAATTACCTTAGACCGCGAATTGTTGGAACGAAAGTACGCTCGAGATTCTAGAATGGGATCAGTGATTTCTATGAATGGAAATTTTAACGTCCAGTTTTATCGTGGCCATTGTGTTTAAATGCAGATTCTAAGATTCTAAATGGCAACTCGAATCTGCAAACTTTAGACGAAATTTTATTTAAAACAATTGATTAATTACAGTAAATTTTCTGTTATTTTATTCAAGATTCCGGAATCAATTTGCTGTTTTCTCAACTAATGTCATCTTTTTTTCTTTCTTTTCAATATTTCGAGAGGTTTTCTTTCTTTTAAATTGTCAAACGATAACTC
>NIJG01000086.1:683349-697335 GCA_002201625.1 Euglossa dilemma | reverse complement strand
TGATGCTGATGCTGATGCTGATGCTGATGCTGATGCTGATGCTGATGCTGATGCTGATGCTGATGCTGATGCTGATGCTGATGCTGATGCTGATGTTGATGTTAATGTTGATGTTGATGAGTGTTAGTTGATGAATACTAGCGGGGAAAGTATTGTCCAATAGCGGGAAAAATATTGTCTAGTGGTGGGAAAAGTATTGACTAGTGCCGGGAAAAGTATTGTCCAGTGGCGGGGAACGTATTGTCCAAGGCCGGAAAAGTATTGTCCTGTTGTGGCAAAAGTATTCCTCAATAACGGCAAATGTATTAGACAAGCCGGAAAATATTGTCCTAGGCCGGAAAAGTATTGTCCAGTGGCTGGAAAAGTATTGTCCACTGGTGTTAAAAGTTTTGTCCAATGGCGGGAAAGTATTGTCCAGTTGCGGCAAAAGTTTTCCTCAATAACGGCAAAGGTATTACACAAGGCCGGAAAACAATTGTCCAGTGGCGGGAAAAGTATTGCTCAAGGCCGGAAAAATATTGTCCAGTTGCGGCAAAAGTATTCCTCAATAGCGGCAAAAATATTAGACAAGGCCGGAAAAGTAGAGGCCAGTGGCGGGAGAAGTATTGTCCATGGACAGAAAGTATTGCCGAATGCCGGCGAAAGTAATGTCCAAGTGTAGGTAAAGTATTGTCCAATAACGTCAAAAGTATTATCCAATAACGGCACAAGTATTGTCCAAGGCTAGAAAAGAATTGTCCAATGGGAGCAAAGGTGGCAGCACTGATTTTTTTTGTGAAGTTGGCGGTACTATTTTTTTTTAGGTCGGGAGTCCTGGAAGCATTTTTTGTTTTTCTTAATTGAGTATCAGGTGATGCAGGTTGTAGCAGCGTTTTGTGGATTTCTCGATTTTCTAGTGAATTAGCTTGGATGTTTGGTAGTTTAATTTAGAGTAATTTGTGGCAGTGATGATAGTCATATTATTTAGTAATTATTGTAAATATATCAGTTCCTGAATTTGTAATATATTAGTAACATTCGGAAATTACTGTCAATAAATATACATAATATTCCAAATTTTATATAGATAAATTAATTATTCAAATCGGCTACGATTCTTAATAGATATAACACATTAAATATTTATACGTATTTATAGATCATTATGAATTTATAAAAAGAATTCTTTCAACCATATTCACAAATAAATTTTGACAAATTAACCGTGTCCGGAAATATGTGAGAATGTTAACATGGTATCCTGTAATTCGAAGACCAAAGATGGATATGTTTTATCAAAATTGTACAGTCGAGTTTCAGTTCTGGAACATTGATCCCTTTGTAAAGGCGTGGTTATATACAGTAATACACGAAGCCATTTAGTAGTACGGAGATTCCGAGCTGTGTGAATTATTAGCGAATTCTCATCATCGTGATTATGTGGTGCACAATTTTTGTGGTATATAATTCCCGTATGAATGGTGATTAATCGATGTGCTTCGTCCGGAGAGTTCGTGAGTGTTTATAACGTTTCCTTTAATTAAAGAACCTTGCAGTTAAATCGATAACGATCATATTAATAACGTTGGAATTAATAAAACAAGGTGGTATCGTATTTTAAAATTGGGTCGATGATACCGTTCTTCTTGATACATTGTCCGGTGATTTATGAAATTGCAATTTCCTTCGATATATTTCGGTGTCTTTAATTGATGTGCATGTAATTTACACCCTTGCGCATGTCATTTTTGTATATACAACGCTATACGTAAACTAGGATCTTAATATTAGGCTGGAGAAAAAGAAATCCATTTAAAATTATAAAAATAATTGTTTTCTTTTTCCCAACCTAATATAATTTATTGCTGGAGAAAAAGAAATTCATTATTTTAAATGAAATCCATTTAAAATTGTAGAAATAATGGATTTCTTAAAAAATAATGGATTTCTCTTTCCCCAGACTAATGTAATTTATTGTTGGGGAAAAGGAAATCAATTATTTTTTTAAGAAATCCATTATATTTACAATTTTAAATGGATTTCTTTTGAAATAATGAATTTCTTTTTTTCCAATAATAAATTACATTTTACTGGGAATAGAGAAATCCATTATTTTTATAATTTTAAATGGATTTCTTGTTCTCAAACCTAATGTAATTTATTGTTGAGGAAAAAGAAATCCATTATTTTGAAAGAAATCCATTATTTTCATAATTTTAAATGGATTACTTTCTCTCGAACCCTAATATTTTACGAGTACGAGGATATGTAGAATTTGCGTACACCTCGTTAGCTTGGAGTAACACTAAGGGTCACAGAGCTTGCTATCGTTTTGACAAGTACCGTACTTACCTCTAATGGCTCGATGCAGATTCGTTCGACCGATGATTAGCACTGTCGAACTCGTCGAGCGGATCATTAACGCCGATACAAGTTTCAATGACGTATGACACGATCTATCTTCGAGTTCCGGTCGATCCTTGCGTCATAGTCATCAGGATGTCGGAGTCGTGATTATCGCTGGTACGCTTACCATCTGTCGCCTTGTAACGAGCACTGTCGAACGCCAATCCCGATGAAGGTCTCCAAGTCCAAGTGTCACGGCACTTCGCGTTGATCTTTCACCTTTCATCGTTGATTGAAATTCCGAGGCATCAGCGTCACGTGTCTTCGCGAACGCGACTGAATCCTCCGTTCCTTCTTAATGAAACGTTAATTTTACGATTTAAGGATCATAGAGTTTAATCGAACGTAGAGTCTGAGTTCGTTGCCGTTGACTTACCTGGGAAACGTGCTCCGAGAAAGCAATAATGGCAAACGAGTACCGATAGCAACCGATGGAAACGCGACAACATGGTCGAATGAACTCGCATATCGTAAAACAGGTAGAATTAAAATGAAACTCATATGTGACTCACGATCAATCGTGCTGGAATTCAGAGAGCGGATAGTCAACGCCAATTAGGTTCACGTTGAACTCGATTAACACTAGAACTACCGGTTTGTGATGTATACCTGAATATAATACGTGCAATTGGAATGGTGAAGTTTATTTGTACGAAAATCAGATTGATTTTTACCTGAAGCAGCTGCAGATTCAAATAAAATGTCCGAAACTTGTTCCAATTCGAGTGTCAAAATGATATTTGAATAGAATTTTAGTAGAATTCAAAAGCAAACAAGAGTATAGAATATTAAAGAAGTTTATGCAGAACCGAATTATATCAGAACTCAAACAGGTATTCAAACGTCAGACAAAGCGAAGCAATTATTAAATAATTTCAAAGCATTAAGGAGAATTCGAATGTTAAATAAAATGAAGCAGATTAAAACAGAACGATAAATCAGAACTGAAAGAAAATGCAAACGAACGTCAAACAAAGTCAAACGGAATCCGAATAGATATCACTGAGACATGGTATTCCAATTTTGAAGTATCAAAAATAATTCGTCGATAAATGTCATCAATTTGAGTAAAAGAAAGTAATGGTACAGAAACGAAGATCACGATGGATTAACACGGGATATGAATTTCTCGGTTTCTCCGTTCATTGACATCACGCTCTTCTCTTTTTATTTCAACTCATTTTGGCTACAGAGTATCACAACATGATAGAGATCGAACTTTAGATAGAATTGCACCGATCCCCAGGGTTCGACCGATCCATCGAATCCAACCGAATACACGTGCAACAAACTTCATCAGAAACAACAAATAAACGAGTAAAAAAGATAAACCTAAATTACAAAAGTATCTTCGTATCTTCTTAAAATATCAAGTTTAAATATCACTCCTCGCAAACTGTCTTAAAATTATCACCATAATATTATAATAAAACAATTCAATATTCCTAAAAACATTTTTAAATCGTCGAATTAAAAGTTTTATAAATTTTAATATATGTTTGAGACGTCGAATTATCGTACACTATGTTGACATACAATGTTGCATGAGAAATAATATAGAATACTTTAAAAATTACTCCACGCAAACGGTCTTAAAACTGTCAGCATAATATTATAATAAAACAATTCAATATTCCTAAAAATATTTTTAAATCGTCGTATTAAAAATTTTACAAATTTTAATAAATTTTTGAGACGTTGAATTATCGTACACTATGTTGAAATACAATGTTAAGTAAAAAATAATATAGAATACTTTAAAGATTACTCCACGCAAACTGTCTTAATACTGTCACCATAATATTATAATAAAACAATTCAATATTCCTAAACAAATTTCTAAATCGTCGAATTAAAAATTTTATAAATTTTAATATGTTTGAGGCGTGGAATTATCGCACACTATGTTTACGTACAATGTTAAATAAAAAATAATATAGAATACTTTGATGGCTAACGGTAGATGCGAAAAATCGTAAGAAAGTTGGTTCCCGATTCGAGGAAATTGCTCCTCAGGGATCGGTGATAACATCGCAACGAGTAGTTAATCGCCATTAGGCAGCTCAACGACAATTCATTGTTTAATAATGTATTTTTTTTTTTCTTGTTTTTTTTCTATTTTTCGAACGCACACCTTACGTACAAAACAGCAGAAGTAACGATGCGCACAGACAGACAACGATACACAGATTAAGTGGATTACGCCACACTCATAAATATACTCTTGACACTTATGCAAACCGAGCCGCGAACAACGTGACGATAATAAAATACGATTTCTCGACGGTGACGGCTGCGATTTAGATTTAGTATGATTCTCTGTTCCGTTGTTCCCGTACTATCCGTTATTGACAGTGTAATTCGTACAGTTGTGTCAACAAATTTCAACGAGAGGAAAAAAATCGGATTTTCGTGTCACGAATCCGGACGAGAAATTATGTTTGACGTTAATCGATGATCCCTCGTTTCTAATGGCTCGATTTTTTATGGAACACTGTGAAACGTTTTATAAAACAACACGTGTCATGTACCGATAATTTCTTTTTGCGCAGATATTTATTTTTTATTTTTTTATGCACGATTTATCCTCTTTTTCTAATTTTTTTTTAAGTATCTATTACTTCTTCTTCCTTTTGTCACTTTTTGTATTAGAAAAATATGTATTGTCACGATCTCTTGTCACAGATGTTTTGATTTTTTCTTCCTTTTTACATATCGATTTTTTGTGACTAATGTTTCGATTCTTATTACTTTCTTTCGTGTTTTATGGATTTTATCTCCTAGATTTCTTGAGTTTTTGTTAGAAACGATATTATATCAGTGCCTGGATTTTTTTATCCATCGATCATCTTTTCTTAATGTATTTATTTCTCGCAAGGAACGATACTACGCGTTATCTGCCGATCTTCTCATTCTACTATCTCGATTTCTCATTAGAAACGACACCCATCATGCTTTATCAATTTGTTTCCCGACGCTACTGCCACGATTTCTCACAAGAAACGATACAATCAAACGTGCGCGTTATTTATTACTATCTCGCATCTAATGTTTTCATTTCTCATTAGAAGCATAATTACTTAACTGCATTAATTATCAAGCGTAATCGTGTAAAAAATCGAGGCCTCTCCTCTACAATAACCGAATCCAAAACCTCCAAATATATTAAATCAACAACAAAGAATCCACAAAGAATTTCCGACAAGAAGAGCGAAATTAAGAATAAAAACTAACATCCTATTACACAATAAAAAATAGTGTCAAAAATCCTCCTACTCCATCCTCGTAATCGTTTCATTAAAATCGAGCTTATCAAAGAATTCAACCAATCACAGTTGCATTTCTTTTCTTCGTTTCCTCCAAATAGTTTTTCACCAGATTTTATACGAATTCTTATTATACCACGCGATCGAATGATATTTCATTGGTGCTCGCGTAAACGATAGAGTCTCGTCGTACAAATCGATAAATCTTCGATCGATCGGATGGACGTTGGAGATTCTTGGCAGTAAAGCGTTCTTCGACAAGTCGATAAACCCTCGAGCTGGAAGGGATGAGCAGAGCTGCTGGAAGAACGATGGAAAAAACGCGCGTAAAATCGTAACGAAGTTATACCGGTCCACTCGGTGCATTGATTGATGTCGACGGATGTCGTGTTTTCCAACGCCGCGTGACACCGTGTAATTGATAATGATTAGATCGGAGAGGTGGCTGGAAATTCGAGAGACAGCCGGCGCGTGTACGTTGTTGTACGTGTAAGTGGTCGTTAAGGTGTCGGTTGTAAAATAACACTCGTAAAATCGGTGTCGATAACAGTCGTGCACCGGGTCGTTGATATATCTGCAGCCCGGAGCGGTCGCCTCGCCGCTTTTCTGAATAATTTCACGCTGCAAAGTTCAAATCCTCGGTAAACCGTGAGATTAGCCTCGTTAGGATCGAGCAACATAATGTCCCGGTTATTTTTCCAATTATTCCAAAATATATTTACCCTTCGGGATGAAAACTTCCGGTTTATGATGTCCGCTATTACGCGAAGCACGATTTTGCACGACGTTGTAAAAGTGGGTAATTACCTTAAGTGATGTTTCGAGTAATCGAGTTTTAGAAATTTTTCTTTCGTCCGGGTACTTCGCGTGTTGTGTATCAATATTTTATCTTTCACTTCGTAGATTAGGTTAATTAGATTCCCTTTGATTGTCGCGAAAGATGTACCCATTGAATTTTTGGGAATTCTCGAAAATATAGTACAGACGAATGACAAAGAATTCTTCGTCAGTGTATGATTAGTTTTGATATATCGAGGATAGGTTGATCCTTTTCGCAGCGAGAATAGTTTTAGTTAAAATTTCGTTTAAATGCTGTTCTCCGCCTTTGATTTGAAATTATCGACGAATAACGGAACGATAACTCCTCGTCGAGTCGTAACAAGGGAACTGTACGAACGAACAATAGTCTCCGATAATCCCATGATCATCCTGCATCTGCACGCAGACTATCACCGAGGGTAAACATCTGCCTTATCGTAAATATCTGTACATAATCCCAGCTAGTAGTCACGATAACGATCACGATAAGATTACGTCAACATATTACCATAAAGATCCATAAAAATTCAACGATTCGTTACATAGAGGTCTGAAGATATAACTTAGGTAACAGGAGTACTCGATATGCTGTGGACCAACCGCGTTGGCCGGGAAAGTCTGGATTATCTAACTGAACGTGTCGTGGTAAATCAGAAGCTTGGACAGTGGCAAATCAGAGTGGAAGATTAACGAAGGGTTACCAATTCAGAACTTGTGCGTTTTGAACAACCAAACCAAATTCGCTTTGCCCTCCTGCCTCACCACTAGCTTTATGTAGAAACCAGTCACGCCTTCTGCCGGCGTCGTTTGTTGAAGTCGCTGTTCCTGTTTCGGCGACCCGTGAACTCTGATCTCTACCCTTTCGTCCTTCCTCTTCCTGGTCTTCTTCCGTTCCACGGTCTGACGTTGTTCCAGCTTCTTCTCCGCCCCTGGCTTCCTTCCTTCGAGGTACAACTGCACTTGCTGAAGCTGCTGGTTCTCCAACTGCTCTTCGTGCCTGGTCTCTTGGATCTGTCTCTGAACAGCTTCTTCCTGCTGACGCAGCATCACGTCCTGCTGCGACATCCATTGGATCTTCAGCTCTTCCAGCTGCAGCTGCATTTTCCTTTCCTCGCGAAGCCTTCGTTGTTCTTCTTCCCTTTGAAGTTTCAATAACTCCTGTTCTTCCTTGAACTGACTCTCTTCTTTTGCTACCTCTTGCGATTTCTCCTGTTTTATCGATGGATGTTCCTTCGACTCTTCTTTGTCCTCTTCTCGTCGATCCACCTCCTTCGGAACGTCCTCAGACTTCCGTTTCTCTGAATCCTCCTTTTTTTTCGCTTCCTCTTGCTCCTCCGACTCCAACTTCTGCTGCAAGTCTAGCAACTGCGTCTGTCTCTCTAGCTCCATCTTCTGCTCCTCGTCCTGCAATTGCTTCTGCCTCTCCATCTCCAACTTGTGATCCGCGTTCAGCAATTGTCTCTGCCTCTCCGTCTCGAGTCTAAGCTGTTCCTGTTTGTACTCCAACTCCTCCTGCTTCTTTCGCAGATTGTCCTCCTCCAACTGCTTCTTCAACCGCTCCTCGTCCTGCTGCCTCTTCAACTCTTCGTCGTACTTCCTCTTCAACTGCTCCCTCTGTCGCCTCTCGAACTCTTCCTGCATCTCCTGCCTCCTCAGCTCCTCTTCCTGCCGCCTGATCAGCTGTTCGTCGTGCTGACGCTGCGCCTCGTCCTCTAGCCTCATCGACTGATACTGATTCCTCTGCTCGATCAACCGCTGCAGCTCGTCATCTTCGCGCCGCTGCTTGTGCCACTGTTCCTGCTCCCGTATTTCCTGCTCTGCTATGCCGTATTTACCTTCAAGCGGGTGCGAGACCGCATCGTTAATAGGAATTCCCTCGCCTCGGGGCTCGTCCGATACGGCCGCGATCAGTGCGGCCGTTGCCGGAGGTTAGTTGCTACCTGAATGCTGCTTCTCGTCGGACCCATCGTCAGACGCGGTCGAGCTCAGCGAGGTGTTGCTGCCGAATTGGTCCTGCAGAGAGGACTGCACCGACAGACTACGGTCCTGGTGCTTCACTCGTTGGGGGGACAAGCTTCTGGGGTCGACACTGGTCGGGTCTGCCTGCAACAAACCCTCCGGTTAAGCGACTTTCAGGACGGTTCGCTGGCGGAGACGATTAATAAAAAGGACGGTTTCTCTACGTCGTGTGGCGGGTTAAGAGAAAAAGGGGGAAAAATAGATACTTCAACCCTTTCGAAACGATTCCACTCGCAAAGACTTTGTTCAGAGTATACTGCTTCTTTGTTTTGCTTCTAAAATTCGAAAGAAATTGGGAATTAGAATTGGATGTTGGATAGGTGTGGAGTATTGGCGTTTTGTGTCTGAGAAAATGGCGCAGGAGAGTATTAATATTGTGTGTGATGCCTGTGGATCTTTCCCTCTTCCCTCTCAACGTCTTTGTTCAGAATATATTGCTTCTCTGTTTTGCTTCTAAAATACTAAAGAAATTTGGGATTAGAATTGGATGTTGGATAGGTGTGGAGTATTGTTGTATTGTGTCTGAGAAAATGGCGCAGGGGAGTATCAATATTGTATGTGGTGCCAGTGATCTTTCCCTCTTCCCTTTCATCGTCTTTGTTGAGAGTATGTTGCTTCTTTGTTTTGCTTCTAAAATTTGAAACGAATTTGGGATTAGAATTGGAAGTTGGATAGGTGTGGAGTATTGGCGTATTGTGTCTGAGAAAATGGCACAGGAGAGTATTAATATTGTGTGTGATGCCTGTGGATCTTCTCCTTTCCCTTCTCAACGTCTTTGTTCAGAATATATTGCTTCTTTGTTTTGCTTCTAATATTCCAAAGAAATTTAGGCGTACTGTGTCTGAGAAAATGGCGCAGGAGAGTATCGGTATTGTGTGTGGTGCCTGTGGATCTTCCCCTCTTCCCTTTCATCCATTTTGTTCAGAGTATTTTGCTTCTAAAATTCCAAAGAAATTTAGGCGCACTGTGTCGGAGAAAATGACGCAGGAGAGTATCGGTATTGTGTGTGGTGCCTGTGGATCTTCCCCTCTCCCCTCTCATCCATTTTGGTCGGAGTATTTTGCTTCTAAAATTTCAAAAAAAATTTAGGATGATTGTGGATAGGGTAGATGTGTATCTGATGAAATGTGGATCGTCTTAAATTCGAAAGATATTTTACAATTTATGTAATATTAACCCTTTGCATCAGTTGTTTCACGTGAAAATTATGATGTAAATAATTCAATTAAATGTCAATTTTTGAAATTTGAATTTGAAATTTACTTCGACTAAGAAACAGAGAAATTTGAACAAATAAAGAGAAAAAACTAATTCAATTAAATGTCAATTTTAATTTTTTCTCTTTATTTGTTCAAATTTCTCTGTTTCTTAGTCGAAGTAAATTTCAAATAAGACACTTAGAAGCGTTAGGAGCTGCTCGAAATATAATTCGGAGTGCAAAGGGTTAAAAAATTAATCCATTTCCTGTTTGTATCGAAAGGGTTGAAATTAAAGTGACTTTCTATCGACATTTAAATTGCACGGGAGTTGCGAATGGGTTGTGAGTAGTGTTTTTGTACTGTAGACTTCATTTATCATTTGTAAATTTGAATTCGTAATTTGTATTGTATTATACTGTGATGTAGCTATACTTTTTTTGATTAAACGAAACTACATGCTCTCTCCTACGATACGAATTCAATATTGCTATTTAATGTCAACGATAATTCTGAAAATAGAATTTTGAAAACCGGTCGGTGACAATTGATCTTCTCGCACTTTTGGATAAACGGAGTTCTACTGCACACTGTTGTATGTTCGATGAAGAACAGGTGGTACATGAAATAATTAACTGTTTCAATGGGTAGGACGTTTCAATCTTAAACGACGAGTTTGTAGAACAATTATTTAAAAGGGAAGAATAATTGCTAACAGAATAAATATCTACTACATGTGCAATTGCAGACAAGTTGAAAAAACTCAGGGAATCTTCTTGACATTTATAAATTTATAAAAGATCGAACGATTACATATAATTGGTAATTGAATAATTGAAAAGTTAACTCGGTTGAATACTTTGATGTCATTGCATGTTTACGCTGTCCAGAATAATTGAAAGGAAACTTTTAAATCGAACAAGTAAATATTTCCGTTAATTAACACTGAACTTTTATGGAATTTATATATCATTTAGAATCATTGATTCTTTAGATAAATAATCACTCATTTTTCCTGATAACATCTTTATAAATAAACGTGACACGTTTATTGAATTTAAGTAGTATCGGAGATTAGATTATCTTCACTCATCTACATAAATAATCACTCTATTATTCGGATGATATCAACCGCAATTAAAATTATATTTTTTTTATACAGATAATTTGTCAATCATTCTGAATAGCGTAACATATTACATCATAAAATGTATATATATCGTTAAATAACTAATTGTGAATGTGTGTACTGGTCCCAGGGAAAAATATTATTTGCAAAAGGCGCGATTAATTTGTGAGAAATAAGTAACAAATAAATTCCAAATATAAAAATTACATATTCGAATATGTCACGATTAGTAAGTGTTTCAATTTAATCCAAAAAACCCCTCGGACCTTGAATGGATTATACCATGTTACTGGTATATGTAATAGAATAAATTTTTCAACCAAATTTACTAAAAAAAACAATTCTTTGATCTGCACGTTCTGCATGCTTCGACAATAAAACAAGAAACACAGACTGGGTGTAAATATATACAGGGTGCCAATAGTTCTTCGTTCAAACTTCACCAATGTGTTCCATAAGTAAAAATAAAATCAATAGAATGTATAACGTAAAAGGAAGTCTATAAATTCTTTATTAAGGAGCAATAACAAAAATATCGAACGTGACGTAAAAGAAATATCGACATTCATTATCGATGCTAACCTAATATTGACGTGCAATATAATTTATTGCCGATTCGATTTCTCCCTTTGATTTTATCCAATTTTATTCACGTACCATATCGAATCTTTCAATTAATTCATTCGAAATTTAATTTCAACCTTAGACATTCCTTTCACTGCATATTTTGCTGTATATTTTATATTTTCCTTAAAATCATTCACAAAATTTTAGTCACACTTGACTTTTATTTTTACTGACGTAACATATCGTCGAAGTTTCAACTTAACTATGAAACACCCTATACACAGGGCATCTGATGATATGTGGAAAGTACAGTGAAGATTCTGCACACTGAATTAAAAAAATTAAGTTCATATAAATATATTCCTGATGTGACCAAAGTACAGCTTATTATTATCATAATTATTACATCCAGAAACTTTCTTTTATTGATGCTATAACAAGTAAATAACAATTCCATTTTAAAAATAAAAATTAGAAAAATAAAATACTACTGTCTATATTTTATTTCTCTTGACTATAATAAAATATTCTATCGATTTATCAATCAACAATAAATATTTGGAAAATAAATTCTGACAGAATATATATATTTTTTTAAATAAATCTAAAATAAATCAAAATCAAGGCCAGATATCAAGTAGATATATGCACATAAACCTTTTTCTTCTATTAGTGTACAGAATCCATCCCTTCTGTATTTGCTACACACTACGAAACACCCTGTATATCGACGGGTACAAGAAGAACTATAAATACACATTCATACTTGAATTCTCTCCGACCACATTTTCTTATCTTTCTTGGGGCGTAGTTTTATATATATATAAATATATAGAATATCGAATGAAATAATTTTGATCACTCTACCGTTACCTTCGTGGAGAACGTACATTTTAGCGCAATTTGCTAGAAATTCGCAAGCTATAATCCTGGAGCTACACTAAAAGTGCTGCTTGTAACAGTGTAATCTCGATCAGGTTGCTTCATAGTAAATTAGGAAAACGGACAATTTGCACGAGTTCTGTCTGCGACATCGCGAGCTTCGAGTAGGCTAAGTTACAGATAGCTTTCTCTATGTCTGATACGAATTCGATTATGCGAAACGAGGTTCGACCGTGGCAATAAGCTCCGCGAGAAGTGTCAGTATATAGTTCCATCGTTATCTTCGAAACAACACGCACCTGATAGGCCAACGCGGTCACTATGATCTTGGATGGGACCAGGCCGAGGGGTCGAACCTCCCTCATCAGCACGTTCGCTGGGATCTTGTGGAACTGGATGTATTCCAAGAAGTTGGAGATCACGTCTTTCAGGTCTTGGTTCTGATTGCTGTCGCAGTACTTCTTGCTCCACATCAAGGCCGCCTGGAATATTTAATTCGTTGCATTAATGTTTGAGTTACCAACGATGGAAAATAATCAGGGAAACCGAAACGAAGAATTACGGTTTTGTATATTTAAAAAGGTGATATTAAAAAATTTTAGAGTCAAGAAAATTAAATTGAGAAATTCGATAACATAAATCGTTTACTTAATTCGTTGCTTTAATTTTTAAGCTATCAACGATGGAAATTAATTAGGGAAACCGAAACGAAGAATTACGGTTTTGTATATCAAGAATGGTGATAGTGAAAAATTTTAGAAATGAAAATTAAATTGAGAAATTAAAGAATTAAAAGATATCAAAAAATAAAGAAATGAGAATAATTTAAAAAAATGGAGATATAATTTTTACGTTGAGATTAAGAGTGGCTAACTTGGAGTCGATCNCAGCACGTTCGCTGGGATCTTGTGGAACTGGATGTATTCCAAGAAGTTGGAGATCACGTCTTTCAGGTCTTGGTTCTGATTGCTGTCGCAGTACTTCTTGCTCCACATCAAGGCCGCCTGGAATATTTAATTCGTTGCATTAATGTTTGAGTTACCAACGATGGAAAATAATCAGGGAAACCGAAACGAAGAATTACGGTTTTGTATATCAGAAAAAGTGAATAATTTTAAAAAATGAAGAAATAATTTTGATGTCGAGATTAATGAATTAAAAGACATGAGAAATTAAAGAATTGAGAATAATTTAAAGAAATGGAGAAATAATTTTTACGTCAAGAAAAACCGAAACGAAGAATTACGATCTTGTATATCAAAAAAGGTGATATTAGAGAATTTTAGAGACAAGAAAATTGAATTGAGAAGTTAAAGAATTAAAAGATATAAGATATTAAAGAAACTCTTCTCTCGCCAGGATTAAACGAACCACGTGTTGAGGGAGCAGGGTGAAGGATCCTAAATTCAATACTTCGTTGCCATGCTCGTCGACGAATTCGAACACCTATAGACAAAAGGATACATCGGTATAAATTCAGTATTTCCACGATGTGAAACGACGTGAAATTATTTTGCATCGATCGATGTCACGCTTTATGACGCGTTGTCACATATGTCATGCGTGAAGTCGCCAAGTGAAATGATATGTAATCATTTGAATAATTTACTTTCGTACTTTGTAATGCAAATAAATACAGTTGATGTATGATTTAAATTTATTTATCTTCCAGTAGATGATATATTTTAAATATGTATAATTCAAAGATATATTTACATTTTCT
>NIJG01000086.1:663932-683104 GCA_002201625.1 Euglossa dilemma | reverse complement strand
GTATATTTCTCGTTACTTTAATCCGAGATATAATATATTTTCTGATAGAAATTCGTAGGATCCTACCTTATGTACCAAGGATTTCGTACACTTGTACTGAATGTATCGTTCAGCTGACGCCAATAATGCACACACGGTATCCACTGTTATACAACATTGAACAAATCCAGTACAAGCTTTCCTCAGCTGCTCCAATCCGTAAAAATCGGCGGCGTTCATCAAACCTTTAAAATAAAGAAAACTTTACCATCGTGTCCAACCTTCTATAACACTGAAACAATTGTACCGGATTAAATATCATATATTTTAAACACTTTAAACTAGTTACAAAAACACACGTCACGATCTCGACGATATAGAAATAATTTTCCACTACTGAAACATTGATTTAGATGCTATACGAACGTAAATAAATCAAAAAAGAAAAATTTGTAATCTGTTAATTAAGGATAATAAGAGAAATTCCGTAAAGAAGATAGTACTGCCCTCAAATGACTTCGATAATTTTCTTTACACTTTTAATAAATTTTCTTAACTTTGTATCGAATAAAAGCTGAAGAAAAATGAAAATTTTACTCACCCAATAAAGTTCTAGGCTGAAGAGTCACACACCCAGTATGTATATACTCGATCAGCTGTCGAAACACATCAGGCTCGAATTCCTCGATGATTACAGTTTGATGCAGATTCGGCTATGGTTTTTAAAAAAAAAGAAAGAATTTAAACGGTATTTAAAAGACGAAAAAATTTATTAAATCGAGTCGAAAGTCGAAAACTCATGCTAAGCGATTTTCTCAGTGCATTCAGTGATGGATAGAAAATATTTCCAAACCACAGACGTAATTCATCGAATGACCAACGATAGACTGGTACCTCTTATTTGTGAATATATCACCAACCACACGTCGATGATCGTTAATAATTGTATCGTCCATCACCGTTCGCTTAAGCATCGATAAAAATCGGAAAAAATGCGCGGACTTGGCGAGAATTTCGCGCATGTGCAGATCTTCATAGGCAAACTACTGTGCTTCTAGTGACCATCGTCAAGTTCACGACTACACCACGTACTGTGAGATGCAGAATTGCAATGATCGAGATTGTGCCGTCGCCGAATGAAGAGGAGAACCATGGTCGCGATCGTGCGAGTCTACAGCTATCGCAAATTTGCTGATTTAAGAATGGACACGACAGTCTATGCCGATGGGTCCTCTGGACCGTGTAGTCAATTCAAAACTTGCATGCCCATTGAAAGAGATAGACTGGAACGATGAATGCCTCGTTAAGAATCTATTAATGGCTAAATTGCGTGGGATGCATCGTAATTATTTGAGAAATTGGTAAAATAAAAATACTCAGGATACCAGATCGACGAAGAAAATATGATAGAATTATTTTATATTATTTTTACACGTATTTGTGTATATTATTCTTTATTTAATCATTCCTTGCTTCGTGTATTTTTATATAAATTTAATCTTTTAATATTTCAATTTTTCTTTCCACTAATAATATTTACACCTCTGCATCTTCCGATAAAAAATTACACTACATTAATATCGCGAAAATCTGCGATTCAATTCAATTTCTTAATTAAAATACGAAGTAAGTAAGAAAAAAAAAATTTGATTAATCGCATCCTCGCTCTTGTATCATAGCGTACAGGAAAATAACAATCTTTTTATAAATAAAAATCGGATATATCACATATAATTGCTATACTCGTTCCACGATAACAGTGCATAAATTTGCCATGCAACTGCACAGAATAATTCCATTTTCAATTAAGGCTATCTGAATATCAATTATCCGGATATTAGATGAGTCAGTGGAAAACAGAAAATAATCATGAGTTATAAAATCTAGCATGCAAGAAACTGGATTCAAAAGCTATTATAATAATGATATTCATAAATGGATATACATAACATATAATACTACTCCACAAAGAAATAAATTGAAAGTTTGATTTATTTTTTATGCAGCATTCCTCTTATCAGTTAGTCTTGCCGGTATTCTTTCGCATAAGGAGATCGTTTGTATTAAAAAGGATAATTAATATCCAACTGATTTCCTACGTAATCCAGAATTTGGATTTCTCGCAATCTTTCAGACTGATATTACTCGAAGGAAAAAAAAAAATATCTCCTAATTAAAGGAAACAGAGTTACCCTTCAATTAATTCGAATAATTAACTTTCTGTTGTTAAATTGCGATTAAATAATGCTCGAAAGAAGGAATTTTTCTCGGCGAAAACTTTTCAAGGCTGTTAGACACAGACTGAACCGAGGATTCATCGTTATCCAGAATCCTTCGCGCGATTGAAAATGCTTAAGGCTAGAGAAATAAAGGAAAAGAATGAAAGAGAGAAAAAGAAGTTTGACGAGCAGAGAGTGTGAAAAGGGACTTTCAGGATGCAAAATTTTATAGAGAATTGACGTTATAATAATACCTCTTGTATGGGAGCCAACTGCTGCGCGAACCCTGACCGCTACAACGGCACACAACAAACGCACACTTATTTCTATCATTTTAACCACGATGTTCGGACACGGTACGTGTAAAGTGTTCGATAAAACATCGCGTCTTTCGACGCCGTTAAAAATTTTAACACCCGTAGTTCGACATTCGTGTTTTCGTTAAATTTTAACTTACTACCGTTCAGGATGGGGTATACCTAAATATACGCGTTATTTGAACAAAATCTTTCCACTTCTATGTAAGATATATTGTACCGTAATCTACTGATTACAGTGATTTATCATTTTTTTCTTTCTCGTAAAAATATTAATTCGATTACGGGACCAACGCTAAGTAACGATAAAGGCACAGACTTTCGTATTTTTATTTTAAGAATCATTGTTAGTAATATACCGTGTGACATTCAGAAGTTTGCATAAGGGTAAAAGTGATAGTCCGAATAAATTATTAATCTCAATTTTAATCCGAACTTTCAATTTTTATTTCCAATCTATCCTGATACACTAGTAGAATAAATTACACGTGAATTATTTTTTCACGTTAAATTTACCCCTTTTATCGCAAATTCGTGTGATCCATTTTCGCAATTATGCTAGAGAATCAAAAATTTCTCGGAGAGTTGTAATTATTCGCGAACAAGTTACCATATTTGAAATTAATCGCCGTGGACACAAATTTGTCAAAGCTTTTGCGTTATCGATAGAAACTGAACACAAATTTGTCGAAGATTTTGCATTATCGAGAGAAATATTTCGCGGTTAATAAAACACAATGATTAGTTTAGCATCCTAATCCTACCCTATGCAAATTTCTGAGCTCTGCATATCGTGTTCGTTACTCCGTAAAAGTTATCATTATTTAAGAAATTAATCGACGCGACGTCTATTTCGTTTATTGAAAATACACGCGAAACGTTCCGACGCGGACGTTCGATCTGTTTGATTTTAATTTCAATTTGCCTTTGGTATCTCTATATGCCCGTAATCGACTCGAGTCAATATCGACGCTGTCTAATACGCCCGAGAATGTAGCAAAGGTATCGAGGAATCGATCTTTCCGTAATGGCTGCGATTACCTGTTGCGCTGCGTTTTGCAGATTCAACAGCGGCTCAGAGCTTCTCTTCAGGAACAGTCGGATCTTGTTCTCCTTCGGTGGCGGATCCTTCTTTCGCTGTGGACTCGGTGCTTGATAAAACATCTTCTGAAACACCCTGCGGGGACAAAGGATACATTGTTTCGCGCCAGCTTCATTCAGGTCTATCGGCATTCGCCTATTGTGCGCCGTGGAAACTATCGAGATTTAATTTCCCAGATATTACTATATTATATCGTATAATACACGTAATACAATGTTATTGTTTGAAAGAATACGCTTTTGACATTTCGAGCGAATTTCTTCGTTCAGAATATTGCAGTAGACGTCTCCTTTGAAGAATTAAATTAAATCCCCGATGTTTCGATATCTGAATATTTTTCGAATATATTTGAATAATATTCTTTGAATTTAACGATGTTGTATGTTCTTTTTTAAAGTATGATGCAAGACAAGGATAGTTTTCTGTTACTGTTAGGTTGTTCGGAAAGTCATTTCGTTTCTTTTTTTTGCAGCTTAAGTTTGAAGTTGGCTGTGAAAAAATAATTAGGTCCTTTATTGGAAAAAAAACGAAATTACTTTCCGAACAACCTAATACAATGAATGAGTGTATATTTGTTCACAAACCACTGAAATAAACGAATTTTGACAGAAATTCGCTGTCAGAGTAACGATTTTCAAAGTTTCTACGCTCTAGGTGCGCAAATACGCTCCAATGTTGCGAAATGAACGTAAATATTTGCATGAGTTTCGATTCCCATCGTGAACGCGTCATTCACATGCCAAACACAATTTACATGCGAAATTTCAGCGTTTGAGCGTTAGAATACGCATTTTTATCGGGTTGTTCGGAAAGTCATTTCGTTTTATTTTTTTTTTTATGTGGTTTAAGTGTGAAATTGGCTGTAAACAAAATACAATGAGAAAAAAAACAAAAATTACTCTCGGAATAACGTAATAAAACTTAGCGTGTAATATGCAGAAGGGATATTTCTCGAAGGTAGAAATTATATTTCGTGCGAATCGCGATACGAACCGACTTCTGGCTGCCAGCACCGCCTTCACAGCGCAAATGGGTTCCTTGGTTTCACCGACGAGGAAGGTCACGTCACATAGTTCCGGCATACTAGCCAGAAACTTCATGTCCTCGGCTAGGCCGATCTTATTCTCGAAAGGGTGACAATCCGACTCGTCGCCCGCCTCTGACCCTGAAGCCTCCGGCATCGAGCTCGTATTTTCCTGCAAAGAATTTCAATTCCCTCAATTCCCTATTAAAAACTCTTATCCTTGTCTTTTAACCTCAATTGTCATTGATTATTCCATAATATAAAGGAAGAATACTGAACCGAAATGAGAAGGAGAATAAAATATAATGGAAATAAGAATATGTGAAGTAGAGATCACGAGAGCATTGTGTTCTTAGTTTGAGTGAAAATTTTTACTCCAAATCTTGAATCCTCGATTTGATTACTCTGACACGCGTGATGCGAAACTGAATAGTTCGAATTCGTGTAGATATTGAAATTTATTTAGCTCAATAAAGCGGAAGCTTGGAAATGTTAGGGGAGATATATTTGGAAGGCTGTCAGAAAGTTTGAAACTGATAAACAAGCATTATCCAACGCCTGTTGGATTTTCATATTTACAAAGGTTGCGGGAATATTTTTCTCCGCCTTTTACCAATCGAAAATCTATTTCAGGGGAAAAAAATACAATGTTATCGTGCGGATATTAAGCAAACCTAATTATCATTTGAGAGAATGACTATAATCTATTTTCACTGTAGAATTCCTTTCCTCCTGGATATTATTAAAATCGATCGTCATTTGTCAAATTATTTTTACCATTTAAGAAGAGAAATAATCAAATACTAAAATACTAGCGAAAAATTAAACAATTTGTCACGCATTATGAACAAATTCCATTCCAATCGAAGAGACGAAATTGAAACGTCTCTAAAAGTAATCAATCTTCAACCTGAGCACTCAAACACGATAAAACGGATAGAATAAGAACAGTTTGTTACAAATTACGTAAAATTTACGATACGTAGCAACATGTGATAAAATTATCGCTGTACAGACACGTGCAACTCTCGGAAGCTAATAAAAATGACAGGTAAAGCTCAGATATAATGGAACAGGAAATAAAAGTAAAAAATCAACGATGTCAATCGCCGAGCCAGCGAAGATGGCTGCTAATGCCTTTTTAATGAAAAATTATCCGTGTCGATTACACGGAAACGAACGTGTTCGAAGATAAATTAGCCCGACTGGAAACGGCTCGTAAAACCATAACTGCAACTATAACTAGAACGTATGTAACGATTTCAGCTGGTTGAACTCGCAATTTTCGTTTCGCATTAAATTACCAGCCGTTCGAAACTATTTCCATCGCGATCAGGCAAATATTTGCGACGCGAGTCGATATTACATTCGCGAGGTTCCAACTTTTCATATCGAGTTTCTCGTCTTGCTGTTTGCCCCTATAACGACCTGCCAATAAAAATGACACGGGGGGATGGTTCATTTATTTTCGAGGATATAAAACGCCGTCGTTGGGATTACGTTTAGTTCGATTAAACGGCTGTCACACTAACGACACGACACGGGTGTAACTATTATTAGTATGAAACGTTATAAATAAAATTCACGGTATTTATAACCTTTGAATGCATCGACGAGGAAACAACGTGACCTTTTTTCGGGGTAAAGGAATCGTAAATGAATCTAACACCAGAGGACTATACGTGTTTCTCGTCAAATCGCAATTAGGGAAGCACAACTGTGGAATAATTACTTTAATATCAATTGAGAATGGAAAATATCGGACGATCGGTTTGCAGGATGCTTATGAGTTCCGAATTATTAAATAATTATTCAATTATCCTGGGTAATTAGAATCGAACGTTTCTCGTTTCATACGATCCTTGTTAACGAGATCTTCATTAAACGTTATCGAAAAACTCTCTTATTTATCTGTATATTTAAAATTTTGTTTACCTAACGATGTAAGCGAAAATAATTAGCAAACCTTTTAAATATCTACCGTGTTGATTTATTTCATATAAAATTAAAAAATTGCAAAATTGATAAGATGATAAGATAATAAAACAGAGGAACGTGGAGATCATAGGATTACAAAACAGAGCGAGGCTACGAAGATTGTAAAATTGCAAAACGTGGAGAGTCTTACGGCTTGTAAGTCGTCGAGAGTAATTTAATTCGGTCACATAGAAGCGAGAAAACGCGAAGGAAAGGTTGCACGAGGAAGAAAAGCGAATTGCTCGCATGAGCGGCGTTAATCCAACCATCGAGGCGAGCGCGTTAAGAGTTTCTGAAGAAAAAGCGACGCGAGAGCACGCTTTAATGGACGAAATGCACTTTCCTTTATCCGATAGGGAAATCTGCAAGTCCGTCGATAAATCACCCCCTGACGAAAGACTTAACTACCCTTCCGTGTAACGAGCCCCGTTATCTGCCATGTAGTTAACCTACTTGCAGCAACAGACTCGTTTAATCCTCGTCCCACGCCGGCGATATACTTTCATTTACGTCCGACCTTTAAGCAACGCGAATAATTTACGCAACGTGGGTGTTCGGGTTTAACGAATTCGATTGCCATTCTGATAGAACGGGGGTGAACAGAAACCAGGGAAATTGACAGACGTGTTTCGCCCTTTGCAATCATTCCGACATGATTTTGGTATCTTCATTTTCTCATCTTCATTTCATCTCATGAATGATATAAAAGTTGATGGAACTGTTTGTCTTCTGCGTAATTTAATATTTATTCAGGCATCGTTATTCGTATTCCTTTGTAGATAGTTATGATTGTTGAATTGGTACGTTTAAGTAGAGTGGTGTATGATTAGGGTAATGCCATTTGAAAGTAAGATTAAAGAGCTTTCACTTGGGATATGAAATAGAAGAAGAAATGTAATTTTTCGACATTTGTTTCAAATTTCTGTATAGTGTACTTAAATTGTATGAGATATCCATACGAGATAGTTAAAGGAAAATTATATATACTAACTGATATGCAACGAAACTAAGTGAAACGTCTAAAATAAAAGTATAAATAGTTCATATCTGAAAATCACAAACAGTAGACAAAAGATCCGTTAAATTTCCCTGAAATATAGTAACGGAAAGAGAATAAATGATAACGAAAGGGATGAAAATAATAATTGACCACTAATCGACAGAAAGATCCCTAAATCTGTGAAGCGAATAAATCAGAAACTCTGTTTTTTCCTCACCTGCAAGCAAAGAAACATCACGAAAACTTTCCTTCATTTCTCTCATACCAAGAAGTCACAGCAACAAACAAAAATCAAGTCCCGTTCTTCTCCCAGCCCCGAACCAAGAATCACCCGCATCTCGTAAACGTCGATGTCGCACGCGAATTGCAGCATCTCGCCGGGAAAGCAAGCAACAATCTCACCCTGTCGTGATCCGGCGGAAAAGGAAGCGTCGCGGCGGCGAAGCTTTTAAATTACCTGTTGCTCGAATCCCGGAGCCTGCTCGCTCGCCGGGCCGCTTTTGCCCCGAAAAAACACTTTTACCTCACTTCCACGTTCCCACGATCACGCATAATCCACGATGCACGCGCGACGACCACCCTCTCTCGCCCTTACAGCAGCACAAGCAGCATCTCCTCTCTCAGGCAAGGAGATCCCAGCGAAACAGGCCGCGGCCGACCTTCGCCGATAACCCGAAATGAACTATTCCTGGCCGGCCACCCCTCGCCACCCCCGCGCCACCCCTGGCTCGACCTCGGGGCCGTGAAACCGAGCAAACCCCGCGAGAGACACGCCTGTGTCGGAGCTACCCCCGCGCGTCCCTCGATTTCTCGCCTGTCCAGCCCGACTCCACCGACGCAAGTGGCTCAAGCACGCCTCGACCCTTCGCTCCGACAGCCGCACCAGGGGGTGGTGTATCGAACAGGTCGGTTTGGTGAATGGAAGCCGCGCGACCAACGCGAAAACGCCACTCACACTCGGCCAAAGCCTCTCGACTGCGCCTAGCCTACGCTCTCTTGGGCCAGGCCAGCCCTCATTGCGCACTCGCGCACCCTCGCCGGGGGTGAGACCGAGCCGTTGCTGCGCCTGTGCGACCTGCAGGTCCTCCGAAGGACCTCTCCCTTTTTCGTTCCACCCCGCGCCACCAATTTTTAAATGTCACCCCGTTACCGGTGTCCTCCGCTCCATGATTGCACCTCCGATCGTTGATAATGAAAGCATCGGATATTGCACCTGGTTCCGATGATCACTTATGAAACCATTTCCTTGAGAATATGGTTAATTTCTTTCTTACTTACTTCCTTTCTTCCTTTTTTCTATCAAAGGATAGGTAGTTAGGTTTATATATTTTTGTAAGTTCAGAGGAGTTGGGATTAAATTGGTTTTGTTTTATTTTTTTCTCGGCTTGGTTTCGGGTGCGAATCAGAGGATCTCCGTGTCATCGGATGATGATGCAGCAGATTTAGACTGGTCGCCAACGGTTCACTCTCGATTTTTCACGCCAGCTTACAACGCGAGCAACGAAAGTGAAGGTAACGTGAACTCCAGCGTGACGAATCCGGGTCAAGCTCAAAATCTGGCTCTGTGGACCACGAACCATTCATGTCTGTGCAAGAGTGTTCGTCTCCCTCCGGTTCTTCCTCTCCTTCTCGCCTAATCAATAACAGCCGGCCCCGCAACAAGTAGGCATCCCGGCTGAAAGACAGGGAAAAAGGGCAAGTACTGACGGTTCTCGAGTTTAAAAATGACCGCTACCTGGACCCTTCTGTGACACGATTATCGGTGCTTTGATTCGATTAGTTCGATGCCCACTGAATTCAAAAAATTTGCGAATTTTCATTGCAAAATTCTCGCCTCAAGACGAATATTTAAAAATACCCAACGTCACATTCCTTTCTAATTTTCCTAACATAAATTCGAAATATAAAAAATTCTTTTTTAATCCTACACCTTATCGTTGTTTATTTATTTCGAAATAAATCAGCTGGATCAAGATTGAAGATCGATACGATCGATTCGTTTACAGTATGTTAAAGAGTATTTCGTGCATAGATGACTCGTAAGAAGGACGAAATTGTGCGAAAATTTTCGAACGAGCGAAGGAGGTTTCGTCGACCGCGTCCAGACGAGGCGCGTCGCGACGCCGACGACGCCTGCGCGAAAATAACGAACGATTTCGTTTTGGTTTCCGTGGCAGCCCTCGATAATTGGCGAATGCCTCGGTGGACACACGCAATCCTTCGTAATCGCGAAATTACCCGCGAAAAATATTTTTAACACTCACCTCCCACCATTAAATCTATCATCGACGTAGATCATCGTATTCTCCGATTATCCGATGACGATCGCCGATGCGTACTTCGGATCTAGGTAAAGCGAATTTGCGTAATGGATTAATCGCGATTAATCGGCTATTGCTTCGAGCGTTTAGCGATTCGTTAATAATTAATAGCCAGGACGCAGGGTCGGCCAAGTGGAAACGGAAATTTATGGTCAGACCGAAATAGTTCAAGGTTGATCGGAAACTATGTCATGACCGAGTTTCATGGCGAACTTGCGATTCAATATCGTGTGCAATTACGCGGCTCGACCGTGTCAAAGGAATTCATAGCATCGTAACGATGAATCGAACTGAAAACAAAGGAAAATAAAGGCCTCGGGTATTGGTTTAAAGACGTCGAGCTTTCAGAAGCAAGCTCGGAAGAACCGAGTACAATGGCTCGCAGTATACGGTAACTATGGTATAAAAGAATTACAAGAATTAATTGCTTCGTGTAATAAAAGTCTCGCTGATTGGATTTTTATTCTTCCTTCTTTGTTTTTCTCTCTATTTCATTGCGACGATTCAGACCAAAATTGAATTGCGAAAAATAATAAATGAAAATTTCATCGAGACCTGAAATTTCCAATCCCGAAGCCTTCCAGTGATGAACAGTGACTGTGAAGGAATTTTCACGATTATAACATCCAATTTTTTGAATAGGAAAAAATGATATTATATATAATTTGAAAAATCCTTTCTTTCCTTTACGATTACAGCGGCGTTCGTTGTATCTGGTGAATAACAGGGAACACACAGTATCGCTTGTTCTTTTTTCATTCACGTTAATTTTATTTTCCAAACATACCAGGAATAAACCAAAATATTCTCGTGTTCCGCCAGTTTTCTCTCAACCCAACAGGAGGAACGGATGAACGAGTGAACAGTCGAGAATAATGATCGATCCTCACGGTGGTAACGTAAAACAACATCGATTTATTCAACACAAATACTTGCACGTTACGATAGAGGTTCGGTAATAATGATAATAATAATGATAATAATATTCATATATGTATATATACAGGAAATAAGGCACGTTCGATATTACATTAATTAACGTGCGACCATGCGTCGCTCGGCTGTCCAATATTACATCTCTTACATCTCATTTTATCGTCATTGTGTTTCCTCTCGTTCGTACGATATGCAACATCCTTACCAAATGTAGAAAATGTCATATATATATAATATATATATATTTATAATATATGTATATCTATCTGTATAAACGTTCTCGTTGAATTTCCATTCGTCCGTTCATCGGCATTGTCGAAGATAAACTTTTACACCATCTTAAGACCTATATTTATAATCATTATGTATATACGTATTCCCATCCTGCTTAATTATTCACCACGAAATTACGACCCCATCAGCCGCAACAGCTTTTTCTCCCTTACAATTCTCGCATTTCGTGGAACATTTCTACGGTGCCCTATAACCGATCTCTGGAGCCGCGAAAAGGCGCGAAATTTGAAAACAGAAATCGCTATTAGATTGAACGCTCGTTGCAATTTTCTCTCTGATTCGTTACACGCGATTTTCCCGGCATTCCCTCTCTCTGTTACGCTCTGCTATCGATCTCGATGAATGATAAAAATTATTCGTGAATCCGGTCGAACACAGGTTTCGTTATTTAATCGGCGATCGTTGAATCAAATGATTGCTGTATATTGTCTTGAATACTCGAGGAAACGTGGCTCGAAAATATTCGGGTTTCTCTCGATAAATCTTTGACGATGATTTCGGATATATTAGAGCGTCATGAGTATGCGTGCGTGTGTGTATGTGAGACGCGAGGGAATCGGTGACGATCGAGATAAATCGGAATATTGTACAATGTTCCTAGGGGTATTTACGATTTCGTTGGCACGCACAGACACCTGCAAGTTGCGCTTTTCTGCGGAATATTCATTCCTCACCCTCTTAGTGTCTTTCTGTTCGAGGAGAATTACTAATCACAGAGACTGAAGTTTTGTATCGATTAGAAAATTTCTTTTCTCGTCCTGGAACTCCATTCGTTATTCGATTAATTATTACACGAACCATTAACTAGAGCGTGAACAAGAATCATAGAGGAATCGATTGATTAATTAGTCCACAAAGGAAGAATTCTTCTTAGAGTTGACTAAATTAACTTTAAGCGATATTTTACAAAAGACGATACATGATATGTCCTCGAAATATGATATAGAACTATACCTGGATTCTTAACGTTAAATTTTCGAATTTCAAATTTTCCATTCGCATAAATGGAGTTCCATTCTAGAGCAACTAATTCTGTGATTATTTTTTTCTTTTCCTTCTGCTCGAATCTCGATGAAATTCTCCTCTATATTTCCAGCTGGACATCGTCGGACACAATGTATCGGGCGAGTTTTTCTCAGAGAACTCGCGAATCAAGGGGACTCATTCTCTGCAACTGACTTACTCTCTCGCACATGCACTCGGAAAACTTACGTTAGGCGGTATCTAAACTGGCATCAAGATACTTTACACGAATGTACAAAAGTCTTCCTACACCGTAATCGGAATGTGTACCATAACTTGCTCGTCTCATCTGTCCCTACGCACTACCTACGTGCTAAAATTAATTAGAAAAGAAGGTTCCGTCGGAATTTGGAATCGTCGACGACAGTTTGTTGCGTCCAAGTCGGAATGTAAAGTGCTACCGTAAGCGCTGAGGATGCGACAGAGAAACCACGGGTGAGATCGACGAATCGTTGATAAAACTCGTCTTAATCGTTCTTAATCGCACGACAGAACATCAATTTTTATTACTACAAGAACTGGAGGTATAGTAGACTCGTTGAAACGAATTTTTATAGCACGCGCTCTTCTTTTACTCGAAAGAAATTTATCAAAAATCGACAAGTCTCCAAGCGTAGACCATGAAAAGTATTTTAAGATATTCTTAACACTAAAGCAATTACTAAATACACTGATATGTTCAATAAGTCTCATAGTAGGCTTGATATGTAGATACGATAACATTTTCTCATTCATTTCCATCGCTATTACTGCGATATTCAGTTCATTTTTGCGAAGAGATCGCACTACTACGTTTTAATATACATTTTATAGCTTTCGCTTAGATATATCTCTTTTACGTCTGATCTTCTTTGATCACTCAAAGCTTCTGTTACTTCGCTACTCCTTTTTTTTTTCGAATTTTCAAGATACTAACGTAAAAATTGTCTACGCAAAATGTAACGCGGTGAAAAGAATAATATTCGATTTCGATTTTTTTGAAACAAATAATCCTCCTTATCGATAAGAGCGTTGAGCGTCGCTCGTTATTCGCAATCAACGATTCGTCGTTTTCCAATAAAACACCCGATCGCCTCCGAGATGGCACTCGCCGTAAGCAGCTTACGCGATTCGCTCGATCCTCCTTAAAACAACGATCCACGGATGAAAGCGACGATCAAGGCTTGCACTGCGATCGATACGGCCGCGTTCGTCCGTTTGACACGAATAAAAATCAACGACCCACCCCTTTTGACACGCTGTTCGCTGTCATTGATGCATTGACCTAAACGTTACGCTTAAATTACAGATTTATCGAACAGCAGATCGTTTCGATTCGTAAGTACTTGCGCAATGTTATACAATATAATCGTTACACCTAATTAATCGAATTATTTAACACAACGACCCTACAAGCTATCTCTGCTACGGATAACCAGATAGCATCGCTTGTAATTATTCCAATGATTTCGTGACAGTCGTTCAACTTAGTAATCGTAGTTCTGGAATGTTCGCGAGTCTTTTCAGCCTGTCTATATCGTAAAAATACGAATCGAAGGAAAATATCTGTAAAGAGTCGTCTACAGACCCGCTCTCTACTCGAAGATCCTCGAAGATCCTTAAATTAAAAGTTAAACCCTACAACTTTATGTAACTCTACGATCTACAAGTATTTTATTAGGTAGGAAATATATTAACTCGAAAAAAAAAAAAAAAAGAACGTTAGGTTAACCAACGCGGAACAAATTAATCTCTCAAACGCAACTGCCGATTCTCCATGGAAGATTCACTCCGCGTGTTTTAATTAACGCTGAACCTGCCGCGATCTAAGCGACCACTTTGATTAAAAATTCCACATTCGATATTACCCCACTTTGATCACACGACATCGCGATTTTTCTCCTAACATACGTATAATCAATTTTCCGATATACCTTCTCTTACTCTATTTTCTCTAAAAATTCTTCCTCTCTCATTTTCCCATCCACTGTACGTTTGATCAATTACAGCAGGTTCAGCGTTGATTAATGTTCGCACACCATGGACATTTCGTGAATTCTCCGACGTGTTGCGCGTGAAAAATCAAACGAACAGGATCTTCCTGTCTACTGATACAGGGGAGCAAATAATTACAAGCGATACCACAAAAGTCGAGTCTCCCCAAAACAACAACCATCGACGCGTGACCCATCAACGAAAGAATAAAACGAGAAAGAAAAAAAATCCAGGTTAAACGCTAGCGAAGCAGAAGAGGAAGATTAAAAGTCCAAGATTCCTTCGCGTGCTTCCACTCGACCGGGAAGCTTGCAATTCTTCAATGCCAGCGAAAGCGTTCCTCGAGCGTGTATCGACAGCCCGATCACTCTCCAAGTGTCCCATCTCTCATTGTACACCGGTTACAGCTTATCCAAGGGGCCAGTGCTCCTCCATCACGCTTAAAACGACGTTTCTATTGCACTTCGTCCGTCTTACAGTTAGAGATTAGAGCCGAGGATCGGAACGTGTCTCTTCTTCGTTTAGGCTCTGCCAGATGGTTCTGCATCGTTCGGAAGGTCCTTCGACTAACTCTCCGCGCTTCTCTCGTCCTGCAGTCGATCTGGAGCGGCTGGTCGATGGTACCTCGAGGCGTCCTGGCCCCGATACCACGGCGTCTATCTACCGAAACGGGTCTTGGCGACGGAATAACGTTGAACAGGCACCCAAGAGCCGGCACGGTCGAGCCTTCGGCCGAGATTTTTCGACTGGCGACGCGAAAAAGCGCGATATCACAGCTTCGATGGGTCGTAGTTCTCGAACGACCACCTCTGTCTCGCTGCTGTCGCAGAACATTCCTCCATGATCAGGCGCTGCTTGCTCTCCGTGATTGCCAGACACTTGTCGCTGCTACCGTGTCTGATCTGCTTCGTCTGTCGAAGAAGATTGCGAGATCAGTAGTTGTTTCGATAGTAGGAGAAGGGTGCTATGATTCGTTTTTTAAGGGACTATAATTGTCGTTAGCTGAAACTTAATTATTTCTTTTAATTAAGAATTGGAAAATTTCCTCTGTCTATTTTTACGCGAAGTTTGTTTATTATTAAAGGAGGAAGGGTAATGTGATTTTTTTGTTAAGAAACTATGGTTGTCGTTAGTTGAAAGGAGGAAGGGTGGTGCGATTCATTTAGTAAGGAACTATTGTCCTTAGTTGAAACTTAATTTTTTTTTCTTATTGAACATTGAAAAATTTTCTATGTTTATTTTTACGCGAAGTTTGTTTATTATTAAAGAAGGAAGTGTGGTGCGATTCATTTGCTAAGAGACTATTATTGTCGTTAGTTGAAACTTAATTATTTCTATTAATTAAAAATAAGAAAATTTCCTCTATCTATTTTTATGCGAAGTTGTTTATTATTAAAGGAGGTAGTGTGGTGCGATTCATTTGCTAAGAGACTATTATTGTCGTTAGTTGAAACTTAATTTTTTTTTTTTATTAAGGATTGAAAAATGTCCTCTATCTATCTTTACGCAAGGTTTGTTTATTATTAAAGTAGAAAGGGTTGTACGATTAATTTGTCAAGGGACTATTGTTGTCGTTGGTTCGAACTTAATTTTTTCTTTTTACTAAGAATTAAAAAATTTCCTGTGTCTATTCTTACACGAAGTTTGTTTATTATTAAAGAATAATCTTTGATATTTCTATCACAAATGTTCAATATTAACTAGCATCATATATAAATTAATTTATTAACGTATATAACTCTATCAAATACAACATCGTGAAATTAAGTGTGTAACTATAACGTATAGTACAGATATTATTTGAATATTATTATTACTATCCCAACATAGATATAATATTGTAATTTCAATTATTCATCGAAAATTAATACGCTAGAAAAATATATACAATTACCTGTTATTAATGTATTTTTTAAATACGCGTAAGTTTCGAACCAATTACAACGAATAAGGAAGAAAGTGTCAAGGAGGCAAAATCACAGCAGAACTTCTTATCAATTACTTAAAGGTCGATCCAATACTCGTCACAAAGGCGAGGAAAGCGTACCTCGGGATTATAAATCCATTGTTGGTTGCCCTTGCTACCGTGACAAGGATAGAGGATGACATCGGTGCCGCTGTAATCCAGGCACGACTCGTCTCGACGGATCTCGCCGGTCTTGCTCAACATCCAGTACTGTGACAAACGATCAAGATTAATGACCGTGGATTTTGACCTCCACCGTTTGCCTATGACCGATGGTTCTGACAGCCACTGCACATATGCGCGAACGTAACCCTCGCGCCCTTTGCGAGAATCCCGGAAGCGTAAGCGTTTCAGGGACAAGTAGAACAGATAAATTTCATCCTGACTGTTTGAAAAAAGAACCAGTCAGGTCGAAAAATGGTTGGAAAAATTGAGACAGAGTTGATTTTTCTCTGAAATTCGAAAAGGTTCCATACGGGACTGAAGAGCACTATCCGGCTGTCTGACACGTCGTTGACTCCGATCACTGTCTCGCGTATCGTCTGATATATGAAATTCCAACTACTTGAACTAATCTTTATAGACAGCTTTGAATTTCATTTCACCTTTAAGAAGGTTTAATATCAGTGCACGGAACATTGTGTGACTGATTTATCGTTGACCATGACCACTTTTTCATAGATTTTTATCGGGAATATTGAATTGAAATTGATTGGAAAAATTTTGTGAAAATTAAATGGAACTGCCAAATTAGTGATCTTGATATATTTGAATTGTAAAAGTGTTTGATATTATAATAAAGGACTCTTTGTGTGAGTAGCTGATATATAACTGACTAAGATCACTTTTCTGTACATACTTATTAATTGACCGTTATCTTTGCTACACTGAATTTGAACGATTTATTATATTTATTATTATAATCACAGACTAATTCTAATTTATGTTTAGAACAGACAGTGCAATATGAAGAACCACTGCAAAGCTTATAAGTAGCACGAAGAACAGAGTAATTTGCCTAACTGAAAAAAGTTTCTACATCGAAAGGATTAAAATTTTCATTCACAGTTACCGAACTTCCTAAACGTTCACGGGGAAGCCGTTAAACTTTCTAATGCAAATGAGGAAGGATTTTATCTTCGTAATTACTCTAACAATCTAGCAGGCTTAAATTTATACGTGTAACGACTAAGTTAATACTTTGAACCTTTATGAGCCATGAAGCCCTGAAAAAGTGTTTTAAAACCGAAGATTATTCCTCGTTCCTCGTTTAACAAATTTTGTAATCCACTTGACAACATAATTAAAAAGCAGGTGGTAATCAAAATTAAGAATTCTACTTCTCTGCGAATAAAATTGACATTTTTCCTCTCGACGTGGAAGAATAAATCATATTTTACATTTAAGTTTTCGAATTCTACATATCTCATTTAACGTGAAAATTATTTTTGCGATTGAATTATTTTTCTTTTTCAATTAACGATACAAGTCGCGATATATCTCATGGAATTATTTTCACGATATGTAAAACCTGATTGCAAAGGAATAATCGTTAATTAAACATTTACATATCTGGAAACATGTAACACACTCGAAGGCGAATTAAACTCGAGTTGAAAATTGTATTAAAAGGGTATTTCGAGATAATACGCGTCGATCATTGATAATTGAGTGCAGTGGTCCCAGAAATTGCTCCAATCTGCTGGTACGTGGTTGTATCATACTGGCCAATTGAATCTGACATCGTTTCATCATATTGTAGCTGTTCGAGAACGTATGTAACGAGAACGTATCCTGTTGTGCTTCTGAGTACGTATACACTTGTAAAAGCCTAATAAATCAAGCATGTTTTCTTACAACAGATACGACTATCCTAATTGCATCATCCTTTACATAATTTACTTGACAAATCTCGCGAAATGAAAGTAAAAATCCGGAATAAAAAGAATCGTGTCTCGAAAATAATTCAATTAATCTAACTAAACATTTAACTAAGATATCGTGTCTTTTAATTAATGAATATTAATACTAAATCTATATCCACGAATATATTAATTTCTAGTAATTATATTATCGTTTCCTGTTAAAATTTTAAGTTTGAAACAAGGTTTAAGCTTAAGATTGAAAAACCCTTTTCACTTTCGTCTTTCTCATATGGGTTTAAGTAATTTCAGCTTGAATACCATGACAAAGCAGAGGTCCTTAGCGAATATCAGAAACACATTGACCAGTCACTTGATATTAAATTTCAGCAACGTCCGAGGACAATTCCGCGTACAAAGGTCAACGAAATTACCAGAGGCATATCTACGAAGTTTCAATTTGTGCAAGGGAGCATGTGCAGCGAAGGGCTCATTAAATATCACGAGTGGCCAGGGGACGAACAGTGGCTTGTACTTATTCAAATCGTTACACGGTTGTAACCGCGCTGTCAGAACCATCTGCGTTGAAAATTCAAAGGTTTTCAGCCCCCGTCGTGCAACGATAGACTCGAAAGCGGCGGGATTCGGGATAATGAAAAGCGAGGATTAACGCCATGCACCAGTTACCGCATGTTAACAACCAAGCATTACTATCTACATCCGCTCCAACGGAACGTGGAATGCGTCAGACCACCATGAGCCCAGGATCCAGGCAGGAACAAACATCAATCTCCAGGCCAACGACTTCCGTTTGCGAAAAATGTCAACGTTTCGCACGACGATTTACATCGCGTCCGAGACTCGTCACTCGGTTTTTCAACTCGATCGAAATCACTCGTCTTGTTCGAATCACTCGTTCTCCGAAATATTTCTGGGATTTTATATCGAATTTATCGCAAATTAAAATTTGGTCTTAGAACTTTTGAATATTTTTAATATTTGATTTGACTCAATTCATGTTCGAATCACTGTTTCTCCGGAATATTTCTGGGATTTTATATCCAATTTGTCACAAATTAAGACCTTGTCTTCGATTTTTTTAATACTTTTAATATTTGATTTTACCGAATGCGATTCGAATCACTCGTTCCCCAAAATATTTCTGGGAATTTATATCA
>NIJG01000086.1:649990-663819 GCA_002201625.1 Euglossa dilemma | reverse complement strand
ATATTTTTAATATTTGAATTTACCGAGTGCGATTAGATTTTTGAATTCAATCGAAATCACCCGCTTGATCGAATCACTCGTTGTCCGAAATATTTTTGGAATTTTGTCGAATTTGTCGCGAATTCAAATTTGGTCTTTGAATTTTATAATATTTTTAATATTTGATTTTACCGAGTGCGATTCAAATTTTTGATTTCATCGAAACTACTCGATCACTGCTATACTTCTGAAATTTTTTATCGAATTTAATGGAAGTTAAAGCATGGAATTGAAATTTCTTTATATTTTTTATATTCTCCATGTTTGACTTTACTCAGCGCGAATTTTTCCCAGTAAACCGAAGTCTCGAGTGAAAATATTTGCTTCGTTTTATGCCGAAGTGCAACTCGAAGTAGAAAAACAAAGAATTTTCTGCGAAATTTTGAAAAATAAGTTCGCGAAAGTTAGGTTGTATACATGCTAGGTTTATGAAAAGAATTGTACTTTCGAAGAACGTGTCTTAAATATACGCTGCTGACGCGAAGTCGCGAAGTTAAAAGTTCCAGTCGTCGAAAGTTTCATACAGAAACTGTCAAAGTAACTAGTTTGCAAAAATTTCATTTTTGCAAACTGAATTTTTAAACATATTCTTAATATCATTTTAATACATTCGCGGTTGACAACTTTGTCATTCCTTATTCCTAGTAAAATCCAATTGAAGTAAACAAATTATAAATCCCGTTCCTACAAATTCAAAATAAATGACAAACAAAAGTGTAAATACTAAAAAATCCTGTCAAAAATTTTGAGGATCGCAAACGACGTAAAATCACTTCAACTATAACTCAAAAAATGATCATAGATTGATAGAATTCACACCAATAATACAAATGAATAATCGACGTGAATTTATGTCAAATAAACCACAAAAATCACGAGAATCAGTTGGCAAACATATTAATGACTGGACGAAGGAACGTTACGTGTTGCCTGTGTGCCAGCAATTAAAATATCAATCAGCGGGAAGTGAGACTAATTACAACGTCACCGACGATTTCACCCGCTACTGAAGTTCGATTTCACTCGCGCCATTCGTCGAAGTGAATCAGCGAAATCACGGCCACGTGTACTCTAATGACAAGTAACGATCGCACTCGCGATTTAATCGCTATCCAGCGATCGTCGCGTGATCTGCCCTTACCTAAACGCGGCCCGGCTGTCAACCGAGTGTCACATTATAAGCTGCCTAATTATCAATAATTACCCACTCCTAATCTCACCCGGTTCAAATTCCATCGTTCTATCTAGTTGCCATCTATCCATCAGCTGTCGATCAAGCATTATCGAGAAGTTGACCACTGACCATCTTTCGTTCAATTGTCATCGAATAAACGCGTCTTCGCGCCGAAATCGCTGAAACTACTGGGTGTAACTACTGTTGAGGATTATGAGTGACTTTTGATATGAAAAACACGACGTTTGACACTATGTTTACGGAGTTTTTTTGTATACCTTTTTCTACAGACACCCATGAGATTTAAGGTAAAGAAAACCACATATTTTCTTCAAAAAACAAACGATGGGTTTAATTTGAAAACAATCGCAATANAGTTATTTACTTTATTATTTTATATATTTTTTTATTTAATTAGTTCATAATAATTTATTATATATGTAATAATATGTCAGATAAAAGGAATATTTTGATAAAATAATTATGTAAATTTATTTACGACTATTAGTTATAAGAATATTGAAATAATATTAAAAATTATACTATAATTTAATTTTAAATAAATTATATAAATTAATTTTAAAAAATAAATCTATAAATTTTATATATTAAATTATTATTTTATTACTTCTTTGATATTTTATATTATCGTGGTAAATTATTTCGTAGTGACTGTTTTTCAGTGTACGAAATTTATTCTGCATTTCGAAGGGGTGAATTTAGTTTCAAGTAAAAAAAGTACTTAACGACAGTGTAATATATTATTTGACAGATGTTTTTCTTTTCTTTGTGATTTTTTCTCATATGATACTGGCTGTTTCGTTTGCTCTATTTCTCTTTTTGGAAAGAATCGTCGAATCGATGGTTTTGAGCAGTGAATATCCCTCTTAGTAATTTTCTCGAATTAATCAGAACTGCAACGTCTTCGTTAATCGATATAATTTCAGTTTCGTTGTTCCGTTTGAGATGTCAACAGAGTTTAAAGCAAATCGTGTCATGATTTATAAAATTCGTCACTGGATCAGTCGGAAACAGCATTATCCTTTGTTATCGCGTATTTGTTAATTAAAACCAGATTTCCTTCACTCCGTATCCCAGCTATTTAATTCGATTGTGCATTACTGCACGATTTCCAGCATACCATGCTTAACGCCGTTCTGTTATTCTCTGGCGCTATTTAGAGAATTTCCTGATTTCCTGTTTTGATGTGTTCGTTTAATTAATTAGGAATTCCTTCAATCTAGCTGTCGATCTTCGTCCTTCAACCAAATGCAATCACGCAGTCTGTAATTTCGAATTCTCGGATAGCATTACTCGATAACTAATTTAATTAAACTGCGGCTCGTTATAACCAAAATTATTGCACATGTGCTGTGGATTGTGTTTGGAAAATTTCATTGGTCATTTTATCAAAACAACATCCTTTGATTCCATGGATAAAATCGTCGACTTACTTTTAATCGAATCGCACCACTACCCGATCAAAAAATTGTTATCCCTCGTCGACCACATTTATTAATCTCTAGCACTATCACTATTCTCACAAAATTCCCGTATTTCTCGAATATTTAATATTTATTTTCGGTAGTTCGTATATTCTTCAAGACAAGTGACAAATTACACAACTTTTGACCTGCACTATTCAAAACAGTATCTTTCACAGCATATGGTCCAATTTTTCCTTTTTTCTAAATACACTTCGAAAGTATAATAACACAGGTATGCACCTAAACAACTCACGTGTGCTCTGGATTGTTTTTGGAAAATTTCGTTGGTATTTTTATCAAAACAACATCCTTTGATTCCATGGATAAAATCGTCGACTTGCTTTCAATCGAATCTCAAATCGATCAGAAAATTGTTATCCCTCGTCGACCATATTTATAAATCTCCTGCGCTATCATTATTCTCAAAAATATCCTGTATTTCCCCTTCTCACGTGGAATATTTAATATTTATTTTCCATAACTCGTATACTCTTCAAGGCAAGTGACAAATTACACGACTCCCAACGCGCACTATTCAAAACAGTATCTTTTTGAAAGCACCTAGTCCAATTTTTTCTTCTCGAATACACTTCGAAAGTATAATAACACAGGTATGCACCTAAACAACTATCGCTCGATCTGTGAAACCGCAAGCATGTCATTAAAGCAAACGTTCATACACCGGGTTCTCGCGCGGCTGGCCGCTGTCTTCCGCGTCCGCCATTGTTACGCGTGGAAATCGTCAATGGCGTAGAGGTGCATAGTGGCCGCGACTGCATCAGAGACTCGGTTTTAGGTTCAGGGTAGCTGCGTAATTACCGTGAAACCGCGGCTTAATTGCTAGGCGAAATAGCTAAATTAAAGCGACGCTTTACGAGGCCAAGCGAGCGTCGACTGATTGTGTTTTTGGTTGTAACCGGTTGTCACGGTTGTTAAACCCGCGGGGAACGTTGAGCTTTTGTGCAGAACGACGCGGCCGGGATTCACGCGTCGGCCTGTCCTCCTCTTCCTTGTCGACGTCGTCGTCGCCGGCGTCGTCGTTCGCGTGATTTTAACGACGAGTGGTCGGTTACCCTTCCATTCGAGGCTTCGACGTGACAGCCCTCGTTTCGCCTGATAACGAGCTCTGCGCCTCCCTTGTTTCCACCGTTTGCTTCTTTCTTTTCCATGGTTCGCGTTTTTCGACTGTCGCTGCTTTTTGGCACTCTCGTTCCTCGTGTCGTGGACGATTTGGGTGGAGTTTGCGGAGTCACGAGTTCGGAGTAGGGATAGGGTGATAAATAGCCGAGGTTCGATTCGTTTTGTTGGGAAATTGATTTTGTTGAGAAATTGGAAGATCGGTGTCTTCTGAATTATGCCGTGCTTCTGAATAATACTCTAGTACACCCAGTGGTTAATTTGATAATATTTATGGCGTCGCGTTAGGGAATTTTCGAAGATTAATTATGTTAAGCTTCGAAACGGCTTTTTTGTTCTATAATTGACGAATTATCGAATCTGTACTCTACGTAAAGAGTTTATGGAATTATGGAATCGGAATAGGGGCAAGGTGATAAATAGTCGAGGTTCGATTCGTTTTGTCGGGCAATCGATTTGACGGGAGATCGGTGTCTTTGGGATTACGTCGTGCTTGTGAATAATATTGTAGCACACCCAGTGGTTAATTTGATAACATTCATGACGTCGCGTTAGGAAATTTTCAAAGATTAATTTCTTTAAGCTCTGAAACGGCATTTTTGTCCTATAATTGATGAATTAAAACTTTGTTCACCGCTATATACTTGGATTACGAGGAAGTACAATACGATCATTGTATACACCAATTACGACTCCCTATAATAGAACTAGAACTTGTAAGAACGGAAGAGAATCAAGACAACTCTTGTAATACACACATAAAAACCAAACTAATCTCATATATACCACATGCTCACTTAAAAAAGACGTTGTTCAACACAATACAAAATAAAGAACGACCTAGTGAAGATATCTAAATTACATCTAGTCAAAATTATATTTAACGAACTGTATGATTTCTCTTATTAAATCTTCTTAATGTTATTTAGAGAATACAAGGACCGCAGAATCGAATATTATACTTCTTTTTTAATCACAGCTTATACACACCGTCGAACTAAAATCAGATGCTTCACGATGCACGATCCTTCATAATTAAACCGCGGCGTGAGGGGTTGAAACGATCGATTTGCATCATCGCGTATGCAAATGCTAAATAAGGTAGCCGATATTAGCATCGAACGAAAGACCTGCCTATAAATATTTTAAATCGCACTATCAATATCTAAAGAGGCCGAATGAAAATTGGTATTCTGGTTTTAAATCCAGACTATATTATTCAGTCCGCTCTACTGCTCTATATTTCTCAAATTTCTTATCCGAATCGATCGAGAAATTTTATTTTTCGCCTAACTTCATTTCTGTTCACTCTATCCATTCATTCTCATGAACCGGGGGCCCGAGAAAAAGGGACTACAATTTATTCTTTTAAGACCAAGGCTCCCTGACTCGCGGACTCCTTAGACTCTTCAAATCACGCTCGAATAACTCCTATTAAAGGACTTCAAATCCTCGAGCGACCACGCGACAATTAGCCAAACTCAACAAAAACCTTCATCCTCAACCAAATTAACCTAAAATACACGCGTTCGTCCTATCCCTTCGTCCTCGAAGACCGAAGGCCCGCGTAAGGGGACTTTAGTTTAATTCTGTACGGCTAAGGTCCCATAGTTCACGGACGCCTAAAACTTCTAAATTATCACTCGACCATTTCCAGTAAACTTCGCGATAGACAAAGGGACAATTAGCCCGGATCCTCCCAAACCTTTCCTTCTATCGATAGACCAGACGTGGCATATCCGCTAACCATATGCACCTTTGACCATCAAGCCTCCGAGTCTTGGGACCACGGTTTATTTCTTTATTACCAGCATCCCCGAGACTCGGCATCCCGCAGCTTCCTCCCCATTACCTGAGTCAATTCCTCGTAAACCATCTTAACCGAAAATAAGTTTTCCGAATTCGTTTAAACTTCCATCTCCATTGAAACCTATCGAACGCAAGACGCACCCTCTAACAATCACACCAGCAATGGAGAGAGAGATATCCACCAATCACGACCGCATCAGAAACTATAAAACACGCAACATCACTCGAAACCAGTTAGTCACAAACCAGTCGAAACACGTGTCAAACAAACGACAGTTACACAGTTACACTAAACCCTGCGAACACTTGTGAATCCTTGAAAATAAACTCTAGTTAACCTTTTATGACACTATAGTAATTTTTGTGAATAAAACAAATTTGGATGGTGCGACACTATAATAACTTTTGTGGATAGCACCAATTTGGACGGTATAACACTATAGTAATTTTTATGAATACAACAAATATGGACGGTATGACACTATAGTAATTTTTGTGAATAAAACAAATATGAATAGTACTTCACTATAATAACTTTTGTGGATAGCACCAATTTGGACGGTATGACACTACACTAATTTTTGTCAATAAAACAAATATGGATGGTACGACACTATAGTAACATTTGTTGACAGCCCAAATTTGGAAGGTATGACTATTAACTTTCGTAAATAAAACAAATATGGATAGTACGATATTATAGTACCATGAATTTCAATTTCAATTCTGAAATAGTTTGCGTATGGAAGAGGACGCAGACCTCATGGGAATACCTTGCTTTCAAATTTCCAAACCGAACACACGATTCAATTAGTTTAACTAGCAGAAGAAAATCAAGCAGCAGGAGTGCTTGATCGGATCTTTTCCCAGGATTATTTATCAAGACCACCACGGCGGTCTTATCAATGGCCGTTGAAAGACACGTCATAACCAAAGGAACGAGAGTTACTCTATCCTGAAACGCGGGTTCCGCTCGCGACGGTAATTTCCAGCACGCGCGTGGTTCCCACGGGTCAGAAGATTAATTCGACACGGTGGCACGTGAAGGTAAAAATGACGACAAGCAGCAGATAGCCGAGCGAAGAGGAAGCCAGCTCCGCTCGGCGTGCCACGCGCGTTCGAGCGAGACGGAGTTAGACAGGAGAGCGAGAGAGACAGAGAGAGAGAGAAAGAGGGTGAGACAGAGAGGTGGACGATTGATGAGCACCTGCACCAGATTAGCGACGTTACTAATTGCAGCGAAATGGGTCGAGCTTAGCACCGAGTTAGCGTGCAAGTTAAATGGTAAACGCGTCGTCGGTTAATGGTCCCTTTTTCTTCCTTCGTCCGCGATACTCGCTCCTGGCAGAACGATTATCGCAAACGATCGCTCGTTCCTCGTCCAGGGTGACTTCGCGGGGAAAATTCGTAAATAGTCGAGGCGAGGTTAACGAGGATCCTTGGAAACTTGTGCGAACGAAACAACCGGGGTTCGTACGAAAAAAGATATTTGGAACCGCTTTGGAAAACGTTTAGATACTCGCGCTACTCGTTTCGGAGAGGAAGGAAGGAAAGAGGGGTGGTTTTAGTCGGTAGAATGGCTCGGATAGCTTTTCTAGTTTCTTTCGAGGGCACTGGTCTAGTTCTGTCAGAGTAACGTATCGTTTTCTGTTCGATTCGCGCAGTTTCAGGAGTGACTGTAAAGAGGAAGTAAAAGTAACAGAAATATTCTTATGGATACTAAATATTTGGAGAAATGGCGCGAATGTCCGGGAAAAATAATTTTATTACTTTTAGATACGTAGCTTCGGATAAAAATCGTTCGATAAATTAATATCGTGCTATTCGAATAATTTAAATCAAAATTCTGATAGCATTCGAGTCGTAGTGATAATATATTTTTTTCTCTTTTACTTTTATTTCTTATGAATTAAAAATTCTGAATTCGACTGTCCTTCGTCTATTTTACATCCTATACTATTTTCTTGTTCTTTTTTGCTTTTTTGAAGTGAAAAAGGCGAACTGAACTCTCGACAACGGGAGAGATAATATTTATTATAATTTATTAAAACCGTTTCATCGGTTCTTGACCCTACGTTTTCACAAAGGAGCAGCCAATAATTCCTGGTTAGCATCTAATCACGATGCAGCGTTATAAATAGAGAATCATTGATTACCTGTACTTACACACGAGTACGGTTATGTATTGTTATGTATGACGGGGATGATCTCTGTAATATCATTTGGTTCTAAGTCACGGAACGCTATTACCTGTAATGCGAATGTAGCGTATAATTCCACACTCTACCCGCTTTCATAGATACATGAAATGTAGAATGTATTAGCTGCCGTGCCACTGTGTAAATAGCAACAATCTCCTGTACGTTTTACCGAATAACGCGGCTACGTTATTAAAACACGTTACTCTGACAGGTACCATTTCCGCGGGAGCATTGTTGAATTAAATGAAACGCGGATACACGAATATAATTGAAAAACGATGAGACCGTGCTGCTCCGGGAAGTATTGCAATTATAATTCCACGTTAAATCGAATCGAAACTATATTCTGGAAAATACCGTCCAACGTAGCCAGGGAAGAGTAAATTATTTTTATACTCGTTATTTCATGAAGTATATCATCTGCTGACCCTTGTAATTACGAAAATAACGATTCTCTCAAGTGATTTTACGAGTATAATGGAATTTCAAATTCAGGAAATTTATTAATTTCCTTCGATCCCAGCGAAACGATGGATCGTAAATTAGTAAAATTTAAAAATTGGTGTGCTAAAGAATAAAGAAATTGAAAAAATGTCGAAAATTATTTGTAAATAATCGTCGAATAATATTTGAACTTTTAAAAAGGAAATTTATTAATTTCCTACGATCCAAGCAGAACGGTGGATCGTAAACTAACAAAATTTAAAAAGTTATATGATAAAGAATACAGAAAGATATTGGTAAAATTTCGGAAACTATTTGTAAATAATCGTCGAATATTTATGAAATTTATTCAAACTTTTAAAAAGGAATTTATTAATTTCTTTCGATACAAATAAAACGATGGATCGCAAACTAGCAAAATTTGAAAAGTGGTATTCTAAAGAGGTAAAGAAAGAGATTTGAAAAATTTCGGAAATTATTTGTAAATAATCGTCGAATATTATTCAAACTTTCAAAAAGAAAATTTATTAATTTCCTACGATCCAAGTAAAACGATGGATCGTAAACTATCAAAATTTAAAAAGCTATATGCTAAAGAATAAAGAGATTGGAAAAATTTCAGAAATTATTTATAAATAACCGTCGAATATTATTCAAACTTTTAAAGAAAATTCAAAAGTGTTCTATGTACAAGTATCGAAAGTCGATCGGTATTTCAACCATTTAAAACTAAATTCTTAATTTCCAGTAATTTTGAGACTCCAAACATATACAGCTTGAGGAAAAGCTAAACGAAAGTATGTACAAATTCTCCTCGTCCCGGCAACGTGCCACGAGCAAGTAGATTTTTAAATATCCCATCACCATCAAGGATCCAACAAAGAAGAAAAACATTAGAAAGAGCTTGCAGGATCGCAAGTCCAACACGAATAATTAGAATAAAATATAACAGGCAATTAGACCACCGCGTGCCCCGTGATTATTCGAATCCCGTTCGTTCTCATACTCTCGAATTTTAAATTCTTGTACCTGATTGCCGCCCTGGCGGTGACAGGGATATAAACCCACTGGCTGGTGCAGGTCTTCAGGTTTCCCTGGCGAGTCTATACATATGCTGCTAACGAGGTGCCTGATCTGCAGCGAATCAACAGATTTGCAAACGATTACTACCGAATTCCCGTGATAATTTAACCGATAATCGAGGAAAATTTCTTTCCACTTTTATCCCGTCGTTTTTAATGTTCTTACGCAACGACACCAAGAAAAATGCCTTCCTATCTCTTTGTCTCGTGATCCTGACGAGACGGAAATACACGAAGCCACACGGGTGGGTGTACTCGAAAGCCTAGAATGGGAACAACTAAGCATGCAGGTATGAATAAAAGGGCATTAAGAGGGTTAGTCTTCCTTTGCGCAAACGAAAAGTCGACTTTCCATGGATCTTGAAGAAATATTGTAAAGATACTCTTTGATGTCGCGTGTAGAATTTATTTGATTCTTCGGTGGTTATCAGCGACTTGCGATTTTGGTAAAAGTTTTGTTGGAAATGAGATTTTTTCTGCACTGATTATATATTTTTTCGATTGTGCTTTTGGTTAACACTAGGTTTACGGAGCCAGTCAATTTTATGGGTGGGTTACTTCAATTATACAATATTAATAGATTTAATCAACTTATATTAAATTTGTTAATATTGTAATTGTTTTTAAATTAAACTCATGGTCTTCTTTTTAAAGAAAATACGCGGTTTTCTATACCCGTAGATCTGACGAGTCCCCATAAAGGTAGGTACACAAAAAACGTTCGTAAACCTAGTGTTAATTACGATTTAAGGAGGTCTAAGTAAAAATTTTATCGAATCTTCGATACCAAAAATCAAATATTTCTTTTGTAAAATAAAATTGTCTCTTAAGCTCGAGCTTCGAAAATAAACGATAAAAACTTGTTGAAAATGGAACAGTCTGGATCGGATATTTTTCTGCATTGATAATATATGTTTTCGGTCGTATTTTTCGTTAATTACTATTGACGGAGAAGTAAATAAAAATTTTATCGAGACTTCAATTCCGAAAATCGAATAATTTTTTTATGAAAAAAATAATTTATATTCAACTCATCCCTGATAATACAGCTTCGTCGCCATATTTTTTACTACGATTTTAAGTTTTAATTCGAGCAGCATAATTAAACACTTGAAACATTAACAGTGAATATCTCGATAATGAAAATACGGTCCAGTAAATGCATCCGATATTAAACGAATGAAAAATTAATTCCTCTTGCAGTTTTAAATCAGACTATTTCCATAATTACCATCGCAATTAACACACCGCAGCTGAATCGAAAATAGATAAATTACACTGGATTAATCGATGACGAGGAACCATAATAAATTCGAATAATACGACAAGCATCATCAAAGATTGCGTCTCAAAATAAAAAAAAAAAAGAGAAATGTGAATGAAAAATGCGAGAAATGGAAGTCGAATTTTCGCTCGGCGAATGAAACTGGCGCACGAAAACGAAATGACGAGCGGAACGAATGGCTGACGAGGCACTAAAACATGTCTGCCTGAGGTATAGATTCAGCATCCGGTCTGTTTGTACCTGATTTCCGCCCTGTCGATGGCAGGGGTAGAGCCCGGCCGGTTTGTGCAAGTCTGCCTTGCGTGCCGGCGAATCCAAACAGGTGTTACCTCCTTCTCCGAGATTACGAACCTGTTCATTAGTTAGTACGATCATTTCACGGATTAATGTTGCTAAAAATGGCACGTTAGTACGCAAATTTGTTTTCCGCGACGTCGCGAACATGGAAGAGGAAAAATAACGCTGCCTCTGTAACTATCGCGGTTGCTGCCTCTCTAACTGCCGTTTAACGTTTCCTGCTGATTTGTAAAATGACTCTTTAAGAATTCTATGGTGTTATGAACTTTTTTCTACCAATTTTTTGAAGTTTCAGGTGTCTCGAATGTATGTATTTTCGGATTTACTTAATTATTAATCATTTATTACGATGGGCTATTGGAATGTCTAAATTTCTTGGTTTCTAACTTATTTCTATTAGAATAGAGTAGAATATTATTTTGTTGTAACTGCCTGTGCTGAGATTTTTAATTAATTTAGCAAATCTAATTAATTATGTTTCTTTGTTCCACGATTTTGGTAACGAAATGTTGATGATTGTTGAAATGAAAGACAAGTACAACTTTTATACCCAATTTCGTAAAAAAATATAAAGTTTCTTCTGGTTTCAGTGACTGTTAAGATTTTTACCATCATTAATATTTGAAAATTAAAAGAAACATTTGATTACTACACTATAGAAATAAAATAAAATTTAAACCAAATCAAATTTAATAAACTACTCTGTTAATCAGATAAAAATATTCCAAAAATTCAATAGAAACCTGATAAACACAAAAACAAATACATCGACATTTCAAATTCAAAATACCCAATAATATAACCATCGTAAATTAAATTGTAATTTTTCACATAAACGCAAGTGTTTTCCAAAAAAAATGTTCTCTTATCACGAAGAATTCGAGATCGTCCCGAAAAGATTGTTTTGATCAGAGAGACAGCATCGCGGATGAATCGTGAATTCTCAACAGAAAACTGAAATAATATTTGTCGCCGTAACAGACGATTTCTTATCGAAAATATTATCCTCTCTGATGCAGCGCGTTATTTTTCCGGGTGTTCGCGTCCGCCGCCAGGGATATTTACAGCGCGACCAAGTTTTTCGCGGCGCCATCTCTGGAAAAACAAAAAACGCATAAATCAATGAGAGAGGAGCGTAATAATCGAATGAACGCGCTCGTAAAGCTCCCCGATGGCTGTTGAGAAATTTTCCAACCCCTCGATACATCGCGGCCGATTTTCTCGCCGCGTTTCCCCGCTTTATGGTCGCCCATTCGCGTTAAACATTTCTTTTGTCGAGGATTCGTACCTCGGAACACTCGTGGAATCTCGATTGTACGGCTCCGAGATTATAACTAGCTTTTATGGCGTTATCCCTCGGTTCATAGTCGTCAGGCGTGCAGAGTTCTTGCAAAGGGTTCTAATTCAGAGAGGGTGCGAGGAGTGGTTCGAGGGTGCGGATGTTCGTTGACTTGATTAGGTACAGAACAGGTTAATAATCTAGTGCACTTCCTACACTCTAGAATTACGATGAGTATATTTGCAAAAATTTAGGAATTTCCGAAATCGAGTAATTTAATTCTTTGATCGAGAATGGAAGTTCTACAACTTTACACTCCCCACAACGGCTATAAATTTAAAAAAAGAAAAGAAAAGAAAAGAAAACATTATTTCCACGATCAAAGTAGAAAGGAATCCTCGAATTTATTTTCTAAATATCGTAAAAAAAAAATCCGTAGAAAACCGACATTTGAATTAAAACTATCGCAGTAAAACTCTCAAACTCTACACAGATGTGATTATTACTTGTTAAGTGATAATTTTAAAGCTAATTTCCAAAAATCCTAAAACCCATTATTTCCACGATAAAAGCAGCGATCAAAGTAAAAAGAAAAATCTTTAATTTCTATCCCAAATATCCTAAAAAAAAAAAAGAAACAGAAGAAAACCGACATTTGCACCGAAAACGTCACTGCAAAACTCTACATATATCTTTACAACACTTGCCACGATGACTTTAAGAATTTCCAAAAATCCCAAAACTTGTTATTTTCACGACGGAAACCGCGACCATAATAATGATAAAAACCTCTGATTTCCATCCCAAATATCGCAAAGAAAAAAAGAAAAGGANCTCTGATTTCTATCCCAAATATCCTAAAAAAAAAAAAAGAAACAGAAGAAAACCGACATTTGCACCGAAAACGTCACCGCAAAACTCTACATATATCTTTACAACATTTGCCACGATGACTTTAAAAATTTCCAAAAATCCTAAAACTTGTTATTTTCACGACGGAAACCGCGACCATAATAATGATAAAAACCTCTGATTTCCATCCCAAATATCGCAAAGAAAAAAAGAAAAGGAAAAAACCGGTAGAAAACCGAAGTTTGCACTGAAAACGTCACCGCAAAACCTTCCGCACGCCTTTATTATCATCGTTCACTTCCCTGGGCAACCATAAAAATTTGCCAAAATCCCGGAAGCCGTGATTCGCGATCGGAACGGTACAATCGATACCCAGGCGATCGGCGGAACGTATCGACGAGCGGTCGCTTTTGCCTGGGCACACGGCCGCAGAACAGTTGCACGGGACGCGAACAAAAAGATCAGGCCTGCAACGGAGCGATGCGCTCTTCCATTTTTCAGATAGACGGCGACAAATCGAAAATGAGCCGAGCCGCTGTTTTGTTCGCGAAAAACACACACACGCGTCTCTCTACAGCCTGTACACGCGTGCACACGCGAGAGAAGACACGCGCACGCTCGTGCATTCAGTCACGAAGCTCGGTCAGCAGTCCTGATTTCGCTGCATGCAAGAATTCTGTGGTCGTTGCAGTTTCAAACGCGGGCATCTTCGTCCTTTTCATCCGCCGGCGTCGCGGCGGCCG
>NIJG01000086.1:638374-649931 GCA_002201625.1 Euglossa dilemma | reverse complement strand
GCGGCTGCCGGTGCGCGGCTGGAATAAAAACTTCTGATTTATAGACGACGTTTCGGCGGCTTCGATGAAATTCCGGAAGACTCGGCCTCTCCTTTTCGGTGAAGGTTTATTAGAGAGACTCGGAGGCTCCCTGTTCGTCGGACGTTGTATTTTTAGAACCCAGCTCGAAGGCTTTGATTTATACGCCTGGCATTTCTGGGCTGGTTCCACTTGCCGCGGAAACCTGACGGTTTGATGAGAATTTAAACGATTCGCGGGATTCGAGGGTGAGTAATTTGCTGGATCGTAGACTGAACGTCTTTACTTCGGTTGCGTGAGACTTAAGATTTCGTTTTTCACGGCTCAATGGTGTTTTTGTTTCCCTTTTATTGTCTATCAAATATGAACTCCTCTTAGAGACGACAATGAGAATAATAATAGATGAGAATATTAACTTTTTGGCGAGAAATATTGAAAAGGAGAGTTTGCTAATATGTATGCGATGTTTGTAAAACTTTAACACTAAACGTACTTATTTTTACCATGAATATAATTAACAGTAGATAAAGAATTTTTCGCTATAAAAAAAATAAAAGCGAAAAATTGAATAACCAGATGATACAAGAATTTACAAAAAGTCGAATGAGAGAAAGAAATGAAAATGAATGTAGAATTTTAAAGTAAATTTTGACAAAGTACTTTTGACTCCGCGTGGTACGTTTAGTGTTAATGAAGTATGAATAAATTGGAAGTAAATTATTTTTCATTCCTTTGTCAAGAAATGATCAATTTTTATTGGAGGAGATGGTGAAACGAAGTTTGATATGCAACTAATTAGAAGATTTATTTCGAAATAAATCTCCTTTCTATATTTTCGTCGCTCTTGCCTATTTTGGAAAGTGAATTTATCTCGTGCGAGTCACATCAGTTTATGACTGTCACAATCTGGTCACGTAAGAGGTTTAATTAATCGAGTGTTTAATATTCATTTATCTCAATTTGAAATTTATGCAATTGAAATTGAATTGGGATATTAATGGTTTATATCGGACGGCAGATATGCGCGATACGTATTTCAAATAATTATACGAAATAATTGCCAATTTGTCGGAGTGTTGCTGAAATTGTTCTTTGAGCGTAGATTCCTTCCTGTTATTTCCATAATTCGGCTCTTTGAAATTCTCTCTCTTTCCACAGCGAGCTAATAAATCCTCGGCGTGCCCGACCCCGTAATAAAAATCCTCTAAAATGAAACTATCGGAAAAACAGACAGCCTGAATCTATGCTAGTTACACTGTCATTAACCTCTCCATATTTCAACTTTCTAAAATACCCCATAAAAGAAGGCTATAAAATCAAATTTAAAAGCAAACTTTTCTTACAAAAACGATGCGAATAAATCAACTCGCTCTACCATTCGCATACGAACAAAATATCGAAGAAATATACATTCAACCAAACCTCATTTCGAGTTTTGCATCACGTTGCAGATACTGCAAATTTTTCACGAATCATTCCACGCGAATCGAGAAATGATCGCATCCCGCAAGGAATCACGAAACCACCCTTTTTTTGTCTCGCTGTGTCACACGCGATTTAACCACCCTTCCACGAACGAAACAACGGGAAAAAGACACGAAAAGAAAAAGAAAAGGGGCAAAAGCGTGGTCGAAGGACGCGAGAAAGAAAAGAAGCCAAGCTAGGCCGCGAAGGGAGAAATTATTGTTTCGCATTCCGAAGCGGCTGCCGCGTGAAATGCTTCTTCGGGAAAATGTCCGGCCATCCTTTACGCGGCTCTTCCTTTTTCCGCAGCTCTTTTTCTACTATTTACCCGACCGTAAGAGTTTCTGCAGCCGTGAGAACGCCGGGTAAAAATATGGCAAAACGCATTCCATTCCGGTTCGAATAAGGACCGAGAGCAGCGATACTCGCGGGGGTTGGTTTGATCGATACGATTTCTATGCCGCGGCCGAAGCTCGATTTTTTTTCCCCGATTTCACCGAGTGAGAGAGATCCGATGAAAGGATTCGCGCTGATGCTCCGTTTAATTCCTCCGTTTCGCTTCCTGATTTTACGAAAAATCATTTCCACCGACTCGCTCGGCTTTTCCTCGATTTCCAATGGATTTCCCAGAATTCGCTTTCGATGATACCGCTTCCTAATTTCAATTAAATTATTCGGGTTAATTTGCCGCGTGTTTTATACGCTTTCCACGAAGTCGATAAAATCTGAGTTCTGGTAACCGAGGTGGATTTACATCCCGATTCCGTGGAAAAGCATTTCCGTTATGCGAGCTCTTTGGAGTGAATTTCAATTTTTCCGATCGGATGATTCCACGAAATATCGTTTGTATCGATTTATCGCGGTTCTCCTGTGTCTTTTAGAGAGTTGGGAAAAATTTGAAGTTTCGTGATTCGAGAGTTAGGAAAATGAAATTTGAATATAGTTGTTGAAGCTCAAAAATTTTTGAAACCGTTTAGCAAGGATTCATCCACCTTGATTAAAATTTTTATCTTAATACTCGTAATTATTATTTTAATATCTATCGTGCTTCTAGTGAATCGAAATTTTTTTTTTTTATCGAAACTCAGTAGGGAATATTACAGTTTTTGCCAAAAGAAAGTGTGATTTATAATTCATTTCCACTCGATCTTGTTGAAGGGACGTGACACGAGGGAAACGATGTTCGTCTTATCCAGGCTCGTAAAAGGAGCTAGTGTAAATCATGAAAGATTAAGCCATCGTTTCCTTAGAAATGTCATAATCGATCATAATCAAGAAACATTGCTGTTGTAGGGAAAATGTAATGAAGTAATTGCAGATTTCTCGCATCGATCTTTCCGAACGTCACCTTACTGCAAAATAACATCTTACACCCTCGCTCGTTCAATCTCTTGGCCTGATTTCCCTGATTCAATTTAGCTATCAAACATCTGTTCAATTAGGATACAGTGATTTTGTATGATCGTTTAAGAGAAAAATAATTTTAGTTACTTCTCAGGTAACTATTCCACTTTTCCTACATTTAAATAATTATATTTTGAATATACCGATTGTTAAAAATTAATAGACACACAAAGCTCTATATGATAATGACAATATTACGAGATAACTGACTTCGATAACTTTTAATCAAATATTCAACGAGAAATTAATTTGAAATAAACATAAAAGAAACACGCGTTCGAAATTCACAACACGAGTATTCCTCCAAGGGATTCACTCATCCTAAGCTTTACAAAGATAACATTAACGTTCTTCGATCTCTCAAATATTCGATAACAAGATTTCTAGGAAACACTCGACGGAAAAAAAAGGAAAAACTCAGGAAGAAAATTCGAAACACCTGCACTCGGAACCCTTTCATTTTCTGACCGCGTCACTTTAATACCGATTATTAAAAATTAATAGATATACATGGCTCTATATAATAATGAGAACATTACGAGATAACTGACTTCGATAACTTTTAATCAAATATTCAACGAGAAATTAATTTTGAATGATCGACATAAATGAAATCCACGTTTACGACACGAGCATTCTTCCAAGGAATTAACTCATCGGAAACTTTCGAAAGAAAAAATTAACGTTCCTCTATCTCTCGAATATTCGATAACAAGATTTCTCGGAAACAGGAAAAAGGAGAAACCCAGGAAGAAAATTCGAAACACCTGCGGCATCGAGGTTACTCGGAACCCTTTCATTCTCAAACAGCGTTCACTTTCATACTGATTATTAAAAATTAATAGACACGCAAAGCTCTATATAATATTGACAACATTACGCATTAACTGACTTCGATAACTTTTAATTAAATATTCGACGAGAAATTAATTTTAAATATTAGACATAAAAGAAACCCACGATTACGACACGAGCATTCTTCCAAGGAATTAACTCATCCGAAACTTTCGAAAGAAAAAATTAACGTTCCTCTATCTCTCGAATATTCGATAACAAGATTTCTCGGAAACAGGAAAAAGGAGAAACCCAGGAAGAAAATTCGAAACACCTGCGGCATCGAGGTTACTCGGAACCCTTTCATTCTCAAACAGCGTTCACTTTCATACTGATTATTAAAAATTAATAGACACGCAAAGCTCTATATAATATTGACAACATTACGCATTAACTGACTTCGATAACTTTTAATTAAATATTCGACGAGAAATTAATTTTAAATATTAGACATAAAAGAAACCCACGATTACGACACGAGCATTCTTCCAAGGAATTAACTCATCCGAAACTTTCGAAAGAAAAAATTAACGTTCCTCTATCTCTCGAATATTCGATAACAAGATTTCTCGGAAACAGGAAAAAGGAGAAACCCAGGAAGAAAATTCGAAACACCTGCGGCATCGAGGTTACTCGGAACCCTTTCATTCTCAGGCCGCGTTCACTTTCGAAACGACTCCCTTCCACTTCACCGCGGTTAGCTAAAAATTGAAACACGCCAAGAATTCGTTATCTCGCGAGAAAATAATTACCCCGCGGGCGACAGCGTGAATTCAAATTCACCGGCGCCGTTCGCCACGGGAGATTGGACGGGAAAATGCCGGGCTTTCGCTCGGTTAATTCGCCTGGAGATCGGTAAACCGGTGGAAAACAGGCTGAAAAGGATAGCGTAAGCCATGAAATATCCATGTCGCGTGACACTGCAATTTACGTGGAAGTAGCAGGCCTTTAATCCACCGTCAGATGCCGTGACTTCGTCGCGAATCCGGGAATACACGCGCGGCCAGGGACCAAAGGCTTCTTCTGGCCTGGGTCCGCAGGATTACCGACAACCTGGACTTCCGTTCGATCGATATCCGTCCGCGACACCGTCGTAAAGGTTTCTTCGACGATTTAACTCGGAAGAAACGCGAGATCCGAGGCGTTTATTAAAGCGGTTATCTTTACGGGTTCTCGCAGGCCTACGTGATTTCGCGCTCGTGAAACCCAACTGCCACTTTGTCTGTCTGATCCAACCGGTCGTTGCTGGAAGGTAACACGTTCACCAGAGATGGTAACGTTAATTAAACGTTCAAAGTGTTGTGTGTTATTCCAAGCACAGGTTCGCGAGGAGGAGAACGCAAATGTGCGAACGATATCTTACTCACGCGATACCTTTGCCACGGATTCGGCTGAAATTCCCGTCAAAGCTGCCACCGTTTGTCGAGAAACGTAATGGATGAAGAAATTAGGGATCTCAAGAGAGATTGAACGAGAAGATGTAAAGATTAAATTAGGTGAGGAGGTGTCGAGGTTAAAAATTGGGCGAAGAGATAACTCTATTGGAATACGAATGTTGGTTAAATTTATACATACAGTAAAATCTGTTTTTGTGCAGTTTTATTTTCGTGTGTTTTATTTTTTTTATGCGGTATATGAATTTCAACGGCGTTGGAACAACTGTAATGTTTTCTGTCAGAGTAGATATACATATACACTTGAAGACGCTCTGTTCGTTTGTTTTAAACAGTCTCCCGATAATCTACATTCAATTATTTTCGCTCAAGGCGCTATTTTTCTTAAACTAGATTATACGAATCCCGAAAAGAGTTCGAAGTTCCAAAAAAAGCTTCGATCATGCATATCTGGCTATCGCGACGTATAGCAACTGATTAATCAACCGTCATCATAAAAACTTTTTACGGTGCGAAAAAATAAATCAATTGAAATTGTATCTTTAAGCAACGAAAGCGATTTTGAACCAATTCATCAGAAGAAAATTTTGGATTACAATTGTGTAACATGCATTTTGAATACTTCTCCATGTATACAATGAAAAATTAACTGTTTTTAAAATGTATCTATGTGTAATTTAATTATTTATTTTGTTCGGAAGCACTTTCTCGTGTATTTCGTAAATAATCGATGTATTTTCTAAGTGTGACGTTTTTATTCGGTTTCTCTTCGCCAAATAAAAAAAATTTTCCGTAGTATGTCGTAAAAAGTTGTTTATTATATGTATTTATGAAATTTCCGAATATTCTTTTGTGCGATTCCTTATATGCGGTCTCTACCTACTGCATAAAAACAGGCTGTACAGTATTATTACTATTACCCTGTCAGGTTGGTATTTAAAATACCGGAAGTATCTACGTGAAATTTTTTAATTTGAACGTTACACAAATAACCTCCACAGGAACAAACACCATTGAGATAATTTCCCTACCTTGTCACGATTTTGCGAATGAAGCAAAAATTAATTAACCCTTTGGACTCGACGATCTTTCCGTTACAGAAAAATAGTAATCCGAAGACTTTCTTCCATAAAGTCGACGATATTTTTAAAACGGTAAGTAAGAAATCGTATGCAAATTAAGGCATAGCATGTTGGGTAATTTAAAATTTGATATATTAATTAATATCGATCTTTAAAATCTAATTAAATGGCGACAGAGAATCGCCTTTCGAGTGCAAAGTGCCTTCCTGCCCTATCCACCGCGAAGCCAAAGACCCTAAAAAAAGGAAATTAAGTAATTTCACCCGAAGCACCGCCAAAAAATCCTCTCTCCTTCCCCTTCTTCGGCTCCTTCGAAATTCTTCAAACCGCCGTCGTAAATTCCAATAATCCGCGACACGGCACGTAATTACCGAACAAAGCACGGTAGTCACGAGAGTTTCGCGAGATCGAAGAGAAACACGGAGTTCCCGGACGCGGTTCGATAACAGAGGGGATCGCATCGATCAAATACGGGGCGCACGAGAGTCGAGAGAACGTAATGACCCGTAGGAGAAGCGGGCCACGGGATTATCGGCGACAAGCCCGACAATCATTTCGCAATTACGAATGCAGGGAAACAGAGGGCCAGTAGACGGCGTCGCAACACGATGGAAATAAATCGAGACGTGATTGATCGCCGCGGCCCGCCGCATGGAAACGAAATTAATGCACTGTCAATCGCGAGACTGCGTGCACCCCGCGATTTCCGCCCCTGGCGCCGGCTCTCCAGCGTCCATATTTATGTACACTTCCGAATTCTTCGTCCTCCGGTGTCGTTTCCCTGTTCCCGGCCCGAGAGGGCACACGGGGGGCCGGCTCGAGTGATGGATGATTTTCGGAGAATGGTTTTTTAAATCGGTCCAATGATTAAGTGTTATGGCACTGTTGCGTTGCGAGAAATATCGAACGAATATCGTATATAAATCTTACGGTGGGATGAGCGAGAAATTGTTGCTTTATGCTGGAATTTCTGCAGTTGTCCAGGATCGTGACTTTCGGGATGGATATGGTTAACTTTTGGTAGGTGGAGAGGGAGTTATATGTGGCAGTATCGATACGTCGATGGCATGGTCAATCCTTTGGACAAGTGAAATATTGACAGGGAAAGTTGAATCGGACGCGAACGCGATTGGCCTGACTAAGCGTTGACCGCTACTACTTGCGGCACTTCTGTTTCCTATCAATCAACGTACTTTGTTATTCTAATGTCTCTATTAGCGATGTTTCGACACTTTATACCGTGTTTGGATTCCTGTCGTGTTATTTCTGCAATTTTCAACGATATTTATATCGACAATTTTGAAATTGTGTAAAAATTCGCGAGTGGTATTGACTCATTTCTAAGCTATTCCTTTAAAAAGTATTGGAACGGTTTGTTTCTCACACTACAACGCTAAATTCTTTTTCATTACGAAGTTAGAAGATTAAAAATTAGCTTTAACATCCTCTTACATAAAATCAGAAACAGGAAACGGAAAATAACTTATTATATAATCTCCTGAGCCTCTTTTAAGATTCCGATATTAGCCAAAGAGAATTTCGTTTCTCACCTCAGTCATCGATAAACAAATACAAAAATCGGCCTTCGAGAAGAAGATAAACGCGCCAGAAAATTTCCAAGCCTTCCAAAGCATCCACGAATCTCGGCAAACGTCTAAAGATACGCAATCCTAATCCTCGAGCATTCGTCGCGCCTCTTTTCTCCGCGATGTGCGCGAATTAACGCGTGCCCCGTATTTTATGGATCCCGGCCGAAAACGCGGGCCGCCTGTATCTATACAGATAGGCAAAGTTCAATTGTCGGTGGCGGAGACAATGATTGATGTCGACGAGGTTGCGACATAGAAAACAATGCGTTCGATCGAGAAACAATGCAGCCCGCGGTCGGGGCAATCTCAATCGGATCGCGGGCGAAAGCCAGCGCGACATCCGATCGGAAATCGATTCGTCTCGATCGGCTTGTTGAATTCTTGGCTTACAGCACGCGAAATCGGCAGTCGCGCCGGATAATGGAGGCGAATCGAACGTCGCTCCGGGCGAAGACGTTTCAACGCGGCGAAAGGGCGCCCATTGCCTCGCTGTTCGATTTCGATTTTGCAATTAAAGTCTCCTTTGACGGCTTATAACTCGCGGTTGTTTGTCCCCGTCGGTTGCTCTCGTTTACGTTAGGATTAAATTACTAAAGGGAGGCCGGAGTGGGAGGACGGTGTCGTGGAAATTGCGCTCGCGTGACTTGCTTTCTTTGTATTACCATTTTTCTCCTTTTTTTTTTTTTTTTTCCTTTNTTTTTTCTTTTTTCCTTTTCCAGATCGCGGCCGGTTGTGAGTGATGTGGTAAAGGGGTTATTGGTTAAAATTGAAGATCGATAATTGAAGGGCTTAGGCGGAGCATGACCCTTGTCAATTTTATTGATCTTTTTTTGACGGAGAAAGGAAACGCTTTGTCATCTACAATTTGTCTTCGCGGGATGAGCGAATTCTGCTTGTTTTGGAATTCGGAAAATACTGGAATTTAACTTTCTGCTCGTCGAAAAATGTACCTACGATATTTTGTTTGACCGAAATTTAAATTTCTCTTATAACTGATTTATAAAACGTGTAATTATTCGACAAAATTAACGATACATTTCCGATATCTATCCTGAGCTTCTAAAAAGTCACAGAAATTATTATGTCCTGCGATAAGACCGGAATAAATTCCTACCTTATCAGATATTCTACCTCCCACCTCCTAAACAAATAAAAAACAAAAATTTCTCAAACCTAATCCAAACTAGTCCCCAGAAAATTACTAACTCACCTCCTCCTTTCACATCAAAATCGCGTGAATAGAGAACTCAAAGAGCGTTAGAAAGAACCGTGGAAAAACAATTTCGCAACACTGAACACCCACTCGAATCCACGCGAAAACATCGCCCACGCGTCTAGAAACGATACCGTTTCTATTACCCAAGAAAAACCCAAGGCAAAGAACCCGAAAATAATGGTAGAAAAAAAAAATCCCTTCTTCGACCATTCGTCAGTGTATTCCTGCACGAAAGAGGAGCCTCCGCGTTGCGTCTCTCTGCACTTATGTCCAACTGTCCTGCGAACATCCTCTGCGATCCTTCTCGGACACGCGACGATCCTTTGGTCGATGCCGGTCGGTGTCTGGATCTGTGAAAAAAGGAAAAAGTCGAGGACGAAGCACGCGTGGATCCTTACCTCGCCGGAAGCCACCGCCTCGCCAGGTATGAACAGCTCCGGATAAACGTTGTCGAGGTACCACTTGAACGACTTGCAGCCGAGCTTCTTCCTTAGTGCCTTCCGTTCCGATACGTCGCCGTACTTGCCCTGCGAAAAATGGCGAGTCATGAGAGGGGAAATTTCAGAGCCTTCGGGCCGCTGCGTGCCGGAGGGAAAGGCTCGTTTCCGGGAAGCAGGGATTTAAAGACCGGGATAGGGAAAAGGGATGAGAGATATAATCGTAAAAGAAGGAGAAAAAAAGAGAGAAATGAGGAGGGGGACAAGCGAGAGGGAAATAAAGAGCAAGGAGAAGTACACGGAATCTTTTATGGACTCGAGTTTAAAGCCTCCTAGAGCGGAATAATGGCAATACTCTCGTGGTCGGGACGATTCGGGGTACTCGTGAAATCGACACTTCAACCGTTTCTAGACGGATTGCTCACAGTCTTCCAGGATCTTCATAATTCATCTTTTCATCCGCGACATTTGATCGCCAGCGTCTATTTTTATGTCGAATATTCTATTTTCGTAAATTCCGTTTCTCCGTGTATTTTCTTTTTATTTAAAAAATACTACGGTTTAATTATTATAGCATAATATACACTAGAAATATCAAATTTGGACGATAAAGTAGACTATGTATTTATTTGATACCTGTACTCGCTTATAATCAAATCAAATAATTATATGAAATTATAGAATATAATAATAACGGTGTATCAAATAGATAAGAATGGATGTTTGTATGATAATAACTTCTGTACGTACTGACATACATTTTTTTAAAATTCATACGAGTATTTTCAGAATATACAACAATATCGAGAAGTTTAGTTATTGACATAAGGGTTAAAGGGTAGGAGCGATGGTTCTGAAGTGCTTGGTACACACTAGTTGAAAATTGATATCGAGTACCTTTGTTTTTTAATTTTAACCTTATACCTCTAGGAGAATATTCGAGATTTTTATAAAAGCTATGGTACGTTTTGAACTGCGACAGAATGTGAGTCTTTAATTTTATCATCAAGGAAATACTGCGATTTGATTACTATAGAATAATAATATAGAATATACTATAGAATAACTATAGAATAATAATAAATTTGGACGATAAAGTAGATTATATATTTATTCAACACCTGAACTCACTTTTAATCAAATGAAATAATTATATGAAATTATAGAATATATTAATAAAGATATATTAAATATAGATACGTACGGATATTTGTATAATAATAATTTCTGTACGTACTGACCACGAGCTGACCTGCATTTTTTAAAAATTCATACGAGTATTTTCAGAATATATAACAATATCGAGAATTTTAGTTATTGACATAAAAGTCAAAGAGTAGAGCGATGGTTTAGAAGTGGTTGGTCTATACTACTTGAAATTCTTATCGAGTACTTTTGTTTTTTAAATTTTAACTTTATACCTCTAGGAGAATTTTCGAGATTTTTATAAAATCTGCGAAACGTTCTGAACCGTGACAGAATGTTATAAAGAATATGAAGAGCGCAGAATTGTTTGATTGATAAAGTTCGATCATTTCAGGAGGATGCTTCCCGAAAATATCGTTGTTTCCATTTATTCTTATGTCAGATTCACGCATCTGCGTCCTGTAAAGTGTCGAGAGAGAAATAAAAAAAACGTATGTCTCGAATATAGAAAATGGAAAATTCGAGGACGTATTGTGGCAAACCGGTGCTCGACCGATAAAACGTTTTCGATAGCTGTAAAATAATTTCCAGCAACACTCGAGTAAACCGTTGAACCGCGTCCTAAAATAAAAATTCTCTTCAAACATCGGGCACGTGCGAGTGCTTAACCAGTGAAACCCAAGTCTCTTTTTCATAACGAACATCATTATCACGTCTACCACTCCATGCCCGCAATTAACAACCCTTAAATCAATTTCTACTTCAAAAGGAAAAACAGGAGAAACAGTAATCTTTTTATCGCGTGTTTCATCAAACACCATGTCCTTAATACTCTAACTATCGATCTATAATATATACCCAAACCATACAACCACAAAATAAAATATATATAATAATATATAAACAAAATTTAATTTCCGACAAAAGAATCGAATGATATATTTTTCACAGGTAAATTATAGAATACTAAATA
>NIJG01000086.1:562874-632185 GCA_002201625.1 Euglossa dilemma | reverse complement strand
ATTCAACTGGTCGAAGAATTTATTTCTTTTGATGTTATTATACGTATGATAGCTATTATACAAAGTATCAATTCTTCTCTTACGATTGCAATATATTAACAGTTTGCTGCAATAAGTTTAGATAAAAGTCGATATATTTCAGAGAAATTTAAATATTTAAAAAAATTGTACATTTTGGTAAATATTTAATTCTATATTTTTTCCTCATTTTTCTTTAACGATTACGTGAACAAGATACTGACTATAAACATCGCACGAATGAATTTTTCATCGCTGTCTTCGATTTGTCAAAAACTACGAAGCTTAACAGTGAGGTAAGACTTTCAAAAACACCGTGGTCCAAGGGAATTATACGTAAAATTCGGATCTACGAGATCTGATGAATTATAGCCGAGAGATCCCATTGAGGATAGCAATTAGTAGACATTCGTGATTTACTTTACGTTAGAACAGCTCTATGAGAACCTTCTCCCTAAGCCTTCACTTACCGGGCTTAGTTAGTTTAACTGCAGATAATATACAGGGATTCCAAGGATCATTCCACCGTGAATGTAATGATCACGATCGAGTTTATTTGCAAGCTAACGAGTCGTCTTCATGACATCGTCAAGCAAATGAAACTATTTACAACCGTCTCGACTCACTATGTTTGCTCTAAACTTCACTCAAAACGTGTAATCGAATATTCAAAAAATAATCGTTAATTTTGAAAATTATTCCATTATTATTCCCCGAAATGCGTAAATAATTCGGCTGGAAAGAAGTATAAAATGACGATTTTATTAACCATTGTATCGTCAGGCAACTTGCATTAAGAAATTTATGAAATTTGAGAAATTCATTCCATGTACTACTGATAAATAATTTAATAGCAATTATTGCTATCTAGACAAAAAGAAGGAAAGAAAAATTCGAGTTTTTTCATAGTTTACATTATTCACACCTAATTTTCCGTTTGCATTCGAGACTCAGTGTGAATATTTGACAAACTTCTGTAATGCAAGACCGAACGAAGTTACGAGTGAAGTAAATAAACGATTACTATTTGAATAACGAAATAGCAATTAAGTAAAAATAATTCAAGCAGATTTGCAGTCTGTACAAAATTCCTCAGTCTCTCAAGCACACCTGAATTACTTAAAAAACCATTACATATCGTGATAAATAAAAAGTGCGACAAAAATACTCGTAAATCGCAATAAAAACAGTAGCTAAAAAATAAGATAATAATCGCCACGAACCCATCAACACGCGTTCTTTAAAATACCACGAAAATTGTAATAACTTGAAATTATAATAATTTTCGTAGAAAGGAGAAGTTACAAGGAAAAAATTGCGAATCATACAGAAAATTAGATAACAACCGCGAAGAAGTTAATTACGCACGTAAATTAACGTCCAACCGAAGAGACACAAGCTTGCCAGAATTTTTAAATCCCACCTCATCCACATCCTTCCAGCTTCCTCTCTATTAGCGAGCAGTCGTGAAACCTCCGACAGGTTACAACGTTACGAGCTTCCTCAGACCGACAGACGCATCAGCGGCCAGAAAACCGACGATGTACCTTGCGTCTCTTCCAACGATGTTATTACATCGCAACTTAACCTCGCAAGGTGGCAAAGAAAAGACGCGCACCTCGTTATTATTAATTACACCGTTTTCGTTAGAACCGTGTTATCCTACGGACCATAGTGACAGATAAAAAAAAAAAAGAAAAAACAGCAGATGGAGGAAGGTTATTGTTCCTACGACAAAACAATCGGCCGGTTTCCTAATGGGAGACGCCATCTGGCGGCCATGGTTCTCGCTAACTATGTTTATGAACCTGACTTCCGGTTGCTACAGCAGCTTATCTGGAGCTTTTAAGGGAGATTGCACGGCTCTGTTCCTATATCGTTTGCAACACGTTGCGCCTTCCCTAACCGGCTGTCAAGCGAGCTTAATCTCGCCAGCTTTTCCCCTGCGATTTTTATTTTCTTCCCTCTCCACCCGCCTTTTGTTACACGTCACTACGGTTAGTTATCTGTCCGTTCCATCCGGCGACACGTTAATTCGATCTGAACACCTTCGACGACAAAACGGCCTTTGTTTCCTGGCTATCTCTTTCAACGAGCCGCGAGACGCGTGAAAGGGCCCTCTTTCCTTTCCTTTCATTGTCCTCCGATCCGTTTTTCTCGAAAAACATCGATTTACCGATTTTCACTTGTGGTTGCATGAAATTGATAGAGTGGTGGAATTAGATTCGCGGATAGAAGGTTTTAACTCTTTACAGACGAGAAATAAAAGATAACGATACGTCGAGTTATTCTAAATAATTCAAAACAACGAATCGAGGGAAACTTTTTGAATTAAAAAGTATATACAGCATCAATGATAATAGTAAAATTATTTTTCGCTATATTCCAAACATCTTTTACTGTGAAAAATTAAAAAATTTCCACGTATAATTCGGCATTCGTCATAATTCGGCATAATTCGGCAATTTTAATCGAGCAGGATGAAGGTTCGCTTATTTATTTCGTGAAAAATTTGTGTGAAATTAGTATATATTCTCACGAAGACTTCACCTTCAGATCCTGGGACTCGTTTTCTTAGTGGAAATGTCAATTTTCTAACTTTTATTCAGCGATATACAAAATTAAATTTGTGAGTGGGCGTAGGAAATTTTAATTAACTTTAATCTGTCAAACGAACAGTTTACATATAGTTAAAGTCGATAATATAATATTATTTAATATTATCGAATGTTTTTTATTTATTCTTAATAGTACATTTTAACAATAGTCCCGTCTTTTAAATCCATGAGCTTTAAACGTAACACGAATCGCATCCGCGATACTAAAATTTATATTATTCAATTCCACGCGATATTCCTTTATTTCTCGAATCAATCGTCCGTTAAAATAAACAAATAAATAAATAATTATAAAATCGTCTAGCAAAGTGAAACAAGTTACACGTGTGTTTCCCGAATAAAACCAGTGAACGAACACCGCGGAAAACGTATTCGCAACAACAACGGGAACCCGTAGGCAAACAATTTTCGCTGTTCTGGCAGTTCTAATATCAACACTCCCGAGATTTCGCAAACTCCATTTCGAACGGCCGCGAAATCGTCTTTCGGGAAAATCGCGGCGGAGAAGCGTGGAAATCGGGCTGTCAATGCGCGCTTCTCGCGGAGATAATAGTGTTCGCGCGACGGAAGGAGACAATCGATCTTCCGTCAAAGTTTCCCCCGCGGCGTCGGGACGCGGACGTCGGGAGCAGGCAAATTTTTGCAACCGCCGCGAAGGATATCAAACGTCTCGGGATCGTTGGCATGCATCAAGCTGTCGGAATTTTCCGTGTACACGCGCGTCGACGCCGGGCTTTCCCTTGCTATTCAACGCTGACCGGATCGTTACGTGCTCCCAACGGGAGATGGATCGCGATTAATCGATCCATCGCTGGGCCACCCGCGCCGTCTCGATAACGAATCGGCCGCGAGCTGAATAGAGATACGCTTGCAACGCCGATACGCCGCGAAACACCCGCGCGAGTCCTGAAGCGTTACGATTCCTCGGACAGAGCATCCCTCGATAACGATTTTCTGTCGCCCCGAAGAAGCTACCCAAGTATATCTGCTGGGTTGATCGTGAAGTATGATTTTCTGTTTCTGACAACGATGGGTTTAACTTTATACACTCGAGAAGCGACTCTCGGTTGCCATTTGTTTTAATTTCGTAATCTAAATAACGAATACAGAACGATAAATATATTAGGAATAACTATACGTGAAATAACCTAACTTAACAGAAACACGTGCTTTTCTCATTTTATTTTATTACTAAAGGTATCAGCGAGGATACAAAAATGTAAAAAAGCTTCGAGTTATGGTCGTTCACTACGAAAAAACTCTTCGAGTACAAACTCAGTCGCCATTTGTTTTAATGTCGTAATCTAAGTAACGAATACGACACGAAAAATGTATTAGGAATAATGTACAATAACTTAAGCCAAACACGTATTTTTTAAATTTTATTTCACTATTGAAAGTGTCAGCGAGGATACAAAGATGTAAAAAAGCTTCGAGTTGCAGTCGACTCTTCGAGAATAAAGGGTTAACTCTTTGTAATCCAAATTATGTTTCAATTTTATTACCAGCAGCTCCTAACGTTTTTGAGCGTTTTATTTGAAATTTTCTTCAACTAAAAGACAGGGTAATTTAAATAAATAAAGGAAGAAATAAATTTGATTAAACGTTAATATTTCTTAAAACAATTTCCTCGTGTCCAGACTCTCGCGACGTACGAGTGCAAAGAGTTAAGTTTGTTCTATTATTTGCAACAAGTTATGAATTATCCTGATTTACTAGTAGCTTCATTATTAATTTTTAAATATAACATCTTCTTTCAGAGTCTCTTAAATCGATGATACTTGTGATACTTTGTTTCTTATCGTGTGATACGTGATTGCACTGACTATGGAGTATTATTTTCTTTTGTGAGAAGAATCAAATAAAATTATAAGACTATTTTATTACTTGTTACGAATTGTAAATTATTGTGCTTCTATTAATGTTTCTATTAATATTCGCTGCTCTAGTCTAGTTTATTTTATCGATTTTAATTAAATCGTTGCATTCGTGTCTTGATCCTTTATTCGATATTTTCCTCGAGTAGTATAGGAGCTGTACTTCCTTTGGATTACCCAGCGATTTTACCATTTTACTGAGTGGCCCGAGCGTATATTTAATCTCGGGAGTAAATAAAAAGAGCATCGAAAACGTACTGAATTTTTAAACCGATTTACTGTTAAAAGCCGAAAATGCGACTTGTGCGTCTCCATCGCGATCTTTAATTATCATTATGCACCTTTTATGACACAAGTGGTTAATTTTGGATTCGTTAAACGCGAATATTATTTATAAAAAAACGTTAAACAAAGGATGTCTAGTTTTAATGATACTTTATCGTTTTTTTCAGGAAGAATTTGGATTTTTATAATATTTCGTTCACAGTAATAAAGAAGGGGAGGAAATGAAATGATAAAGAGAAATACAAGAGACTAGTGCACTAAATTAACCCTTTGGAGACGAATGTCGTAAGACACATAGAAATTCTTTAATTTTTCAAAATGAAAGCTGCATGGAAGATAGCGAAAAATAATTTTAGCATTGTCATCAATATCATACATACTTTTTAATTTTTCAGAATGAGAGCTTCATGGAATATAGCGAAAAATAATTTTTGCATTGTCATTAATGTCATACATGTTTTTTAATTCATAGAAATTCCCTCGATTNCAGAATGAGAGCTTCATGGAATATAGCGAAAAATAATTTTTGCATTGTCATTAATGTCATACATGTTTTTTAATTCATAGAAATTCCCTCGATTTGTTATTATTAATCGTTTAGTACACACCGAATGTATCGTTAGCTTCGTTTCTCGTCCGCAAAGGGTTAATAAGATACGGATAGAAAAAAAACATAAAATGGCGGATAAATAGCAGAATGGTAGAATATTCACTCACGCATGTCGGAGTAGTCGTCAACCAGAATAATTTCCTGTATAAGATGCTCTGGCGACCTGTCTAGGACGGAATGAACCGTCCTCAGCAATACTGACCAGGCCTCGTTATGGAAGCAGATTATCACCGCTGTGGGAGGGAGGTCCTTCGCGTACCTTCCAGGTTCTTTGCACCTGTAACAAAGAAACGAAACTTCCGTTAGAGAAAAGTTCGCAAAACATAGTTCCTGAAACACGAAATAAAATAACAATATTAAAATTAAAATTCGAAATTCACTTGACATTTTCTTTCACTCGATATCTATTATATTCAACAACTAACAATACTCGCGTGTAATTAACTTTCTATACACTCTATTAAATAATTAATATGTTCATTTATTATTACAGAATTAGTAGAATAACTTATATTACAAGAATGAATGAAAAGAATCGAAAAATCTGTGCGAAAATTTATGTACGTCAGATTTGCATTAATTCGTTTATAGCATTAGAATTATGAGATTGCTGAAAAGGACAAATTTCAGACTTTTCTCAGACCACTACGCATCGGATCGGAAAACACGGATTAGTTCGGGGAGATATCCGCAAAACGATAGAGGGAGAAATACGGTAATGCGATTAGAAACCACTATGTTGGCAGAATAAACGACCAGGAGGTGTGTACACGTTCCTAAGGTCCCTGTAGGCCAAGATTCTGAGAGCGTTCGATTTCCTAGCGTATCGTATCGGCTAATAAACCTAATGCGGATAATAAGCTTCGTAAACAATCAAGTTCCTCCATTTCCGGCGTCGTTACGTGCATCCGCGCGTTCATTCGTCTGTCGAGCTGCTGTTTATAGTTTCCCTTCGTACCCAACCTCGCTGGTATTTCGTTTATGGAACCTGTATCTCCGTTATCGTATCTTCAAAATGGCTCCTGTATATCCTGCGTAATTTTCTTTCAATAAATTCTTATGTCGGTTCTACGATTGGTATATTTGCGATATTTAGATTGTATGAGAATGGTAAATTTCCATTGGAAAACCTTTGTAATTCGTAAAGAATTCAATATTTATAGAAAGTATCAGAGGAAATGGGTCTCAATATTACACGAGCCGGCGAAATTCGTGATAAAGTCGACTGGACTTTGTCATTAAACGAAGCTTCTCGTGTGATTGACGAAAGGGGACAGAACTGGCAATGACGTAAATTGGATGTTTGTGAATTTTTAACGCTATTTGCTTCCACATTAAAACCGGGTCTAATTGGAAATCAAATTTTAAAGCGTTCGATCTCGAAAATGTTTTAACACGCCATCTTCTCAGCATACGTAGAATGAGAACTATTTTTGTACGAGGTCGACATCGTGTCAAATACGTTCACAGTAACGTTAATATTTATACGCGAATGTAAAATTATTCGGATATTCGCCAAATTTGGAATGTGATAAAAGTAACGATAAAGGTAGAAACAAGTAATGAACTAAAAATGTAATAAATAAGTATGCTCTGTTTAACTTGAAATTTTCATAAATATTATTACGTTGTAGAATAAGCCTAGTAATGGTCAGACAAGAAATGTACCAAAAATAAATTTAATCTTTGGAAACAAATAATTCTACAATACGGATTTATAACACTACTGGATTAAGAATATACATAAATAAATAATTTAGCAATTATTTTGTTATATTAAATGTTACCAATTTTCTATGTTAATATAAAAGCATTTAAAAAAGTTTTTCATCAAAGCAGAATGTGATTTTGATATATTATATAACTATCAATGGTCCAACAAATGATAAGTCAGACGTACGACTTCGCGTCTGGCAATAACACCCACCTTCCACTGAATTATGCAATTCAAATAACACAAGTACCTTCTTACCCGCACATACATATTTTACAAATTATTAAATCATGAAATTACAGTCTAACGAGTATCACTGGAATATTCGATCACACGTTCCCGCGAAAAAACTCAAAAGTCTCTGAAATTAACCCGCCCAGAAGCTTAGAAAGAGAAATTACGCTCCAGCCAAACGCAAGAAGAAGATATCCCGTTAAATTTCATAAGACGCGAGAGGGAACCGAGTAATCGAGTTTCGAAAGCAAAATTTCGTCGCGCCTCGCAAACTAAAATAAAAAAAAAAATCTCAATCTCAAAGAGCCAACTTCATTTGCCGCTGCAGGTCGTGCAACGTGAACTTAACGACATTAATTCCCCAAAAGCGTCAGAACGAAGAAGAATCTTCTGCAACGTGCTCCTGGCAAGGCTACCCTGATTTTAGAGCGCAAACGCGTGAGAATCGCAGAAAATTTTTCACGAAAATATCGAATTCGATTGATTCGTCATGAAAATTTCTTTCTGCAAAAGAGAGTTGCAAATATTTTTGCGGATATATTTATGTACGCCTATTCTACAACATTTTTTCGCAAATATTTTCTCTTTATCTCAGCTACACGCTAATTAGCTACCTAATCGTTAACGTTGTAATACTACAACGTTGTATGTATATTGTATATTTACATTTTTCGTCGCATTTTATAAACATAAGGCGATATGATAACATAAACCGGTATAATCACTAAGGTGTAATGGTTCTATTGGAACGAAAGTACGACTATGTTTTTTCTTAATATTTAAAGGTTTCTTCGACATATAATTTTAATCAGAAGAGTAAAAGACGGCAGAAAGTTATGGGATGACCTAATATTTGTTTCATAACCTTGGTTTCCTTAATCCCATGCCATAAATTCCAATTCATATGCCGTAATAAACAGCAGAGTCGGTCACACTTCGAGAATAACACATAACCGACACACAAAACTAATGAAAACGACCATTAAACATTACAAAAGTGTGTATAAATTAATATTTTTCTGACTATGTAAATTACTAGCCTCTTAAACTAAATATCTTCTGTGTGTCTAATCAAAACCTTCGAACAGATTACAATTGATCGCAAATCACTCTATCACTCACCCTAAATTTTTCCTAGAAGAGTGAAGAAATTGCACGGATGTAAAATACATATTACTAACCGAACTCTCGTGCCGGAAATTGTGGAAGTTCCAGGGTGTGGCAGGATCAACAGCGAAATCGGTCACACGTCGAGCCATTACGTGCTAACGCGTCGAAGAATAACACGCAACCGAGGCAGACACGCTTCGACGAAAATTGACCGTGATCCGAACTCGTATTGTTTACATTATACCTCAGCTAGAAACCACGCCCCTCGTCTCGCAACTTATGTTCCCCTTCCCGTGAGTCTCACGACAGGCAAAGAGTATAACGAATTTAAATAGGTCCTGTATTTTGGTGCATTCGCTATTTTATTTTTTTCTTATTTTCGTATCGCATTGTATTTTGGGTATATTACAATAATCGCGTGTTCCAATCCACAAATTAAAACTGGCTGTTTTATCATCAAAAAACAACGTATTTTCTTGGTGTGATCTAATCTGATTCCAATTAAACATTTTCTTCTAACCAAACGAAAAAAAGAACTACTTGCAGAGTATGATCAAAATCGAATCATACGTCCTGTATTTTACCGTTATCAAAATTTATTTCTGGTACATTCGCTATTTTATTTTTTTCCTTATTTTCGTATCGCATTGTACCACGAGTATATTACAATAATCGCATGTTCCCATCCACAAATTGGGGTTGGTTGTTTTATTATCAAAAAACAGCGTGTTCTCTTGGTGTAATCTAATCTGATTTGCATTAAACATTTTCGTTTAATTCCCATTGAAAAAATGAACTACTTGAAGAGTATGATCAAAATCGTACCATACGTCCTGTATTTTATCGTTATCAAAATTTATTTTTGGTGCATTCGCTATGTTATTCTCTTTCTTATATCCGTATCGCATTGTACTTTCAGTATATTACAATAATCGCGTGATCCAATCCACAAATTTAGACTGGTTGTTTTATCAGCAAAAAGCAGCGTGTTTTCTTGATATGATCCAATCTGATTTGGATTAAACATTTTCATCTAACCAAACGAAAAAATGAAATACTCGAAGAATATGATCAAAATCGTTCTGTTTACAATTGTAATTAATTTCCCAAATATCGCTTCAAGCAACGACATAAGTCCCGTGCGTGTCAAAATGGGCAAGAGAGCCTTTTCAATTAGTCCATCGGTGCAATATCGTGAGCCCGAGCTCCCATGGGGTGCCATAAAGTTACGTAATGGACACGGGGTGCGGACTTTCGGCCGTGGAACGTAAAAGGAATACCCTCGTGACGAAGTGGTTCCCGCGGAAAGGAATGCGTGCACACACGAACGGAGGGTAAGTTATGGCGGTTTTTGCACGCGACCGTGTTGGGAATATATTCCGGACTCACATGACGGATAGGAGGAAAATTATTTTTTCGTGCAGCGTTAATGCCGCATGGTCAGCCGTCGGTTCTCCGTGTCGCGTGGCTGAAATTCGACGTTGCATATCTCCTTTCGATCTGGTTCTCGGGGCTTTTAACCGGAAATGTGATTAGAATTCGCTGGAGTGGAACGGTGAGTATTCGGCCAGCTGTTAAATTTAATTTCGTGCGATAAGTAAGCACTCCGAGGCATTGTTTCAAGCTGATTGCGAAGAATGGAATAATTGGAAGGGTGATTACTCGGGGATTCGTGGATTCGTGACACGTATGTGAAAGATGAATATTTCAAATCGTAAAGGAGACTCGATGTAAGTATGAAAGAAATAGCATCAAATCAGTCGAGTAATAAGAAAATACCGAAAAGACGCGATCGTGCAAGTATGTGAAACGATAAATAAACACACGACACTTTACCATGACACTAAACCTATCAAGGTTCAATATAATATAATATGAAAATTTTTAATTAAAAGTTTCGCATTCAATTGTGTGCCCCTTTGATAACTTCCCTTTGCAATTTTTCTTCTGATATAAACCTTCTTTTTTTTTAAATATCTCCTTTAAATATTTCTGTTTAAATATTTCTTCGTTTATCAGTTTAGTATTAAATTTTAATTCAAGAAATGTAAGGAACCCAATAACGTCCCATCTAATAGCCCAGAAATATAAATAATAATGTGCATAAAAATTCTAATAGTTCTCAATATTAATTATTATAATATTATTATAATATTAATATATTATTGTAATATTGTAATATTAATATTGCACACATATTTCAACACAGATGTCAAAAGAAGGACAAATATTTTTTCTTATTGCGACTGGATTAAATTTCGCGCCGAAAACACCAGGTCTAAGCATTCTATGCTCTTTATCAGGAACCTTTTATTCCAATGGGGAAAGTAAACATTTCCACCTCACGTGAAACCCCTTCGTTGAATATCGGAAAGGTTATCTCGCGTTTCATTGGCGTTTAAGTAACGCTTGCACGTGAAGGAAGCAAGCCGCGGTACCTGCTCGTACCAAACGTATATTAGCCTAAACGTCAGATCCGCTAACTGCACACACGCTGATACCACGTCCATCAGTTGCGTGGTTTCCACGTCCCCTCTTTCTCTCTCTCTCCCTCTCTCCCTCTCTCGAATTTTCAGATCGACTCGAAAGTTTAAAAAAGAGTCGAAAAATCACGAAATCCAACGGATTCTGAGGGATCGCTAATTGATTATGCTGAGAGAAATCAATTCGACGTTTGAAGTGGTGCAAAGACGTCTTTCACGTGCACAAAGGAGCGAATGATTAATGTAATTCGATGCACTTCGTGATCAAACTGTGGCTGATTCGAATTCGATCGAGTCGGGTGGAAATGACATAGAACGAGGATCTGAATAATACGGAGGATTAATACGAGCAGAAACGTTTGGAATGATTAATGAAGTTGGGGAGAAATGAACGTCTATTTTAGTATTTCTATTATAATTTGTACGCGCATACCGCACGAGGTGCACTACGTGTAATTAATCGATGCATGGTGTGCACCTAAATATCACATACGTGGTTTATAATAGTTAAAATAGAACGACGAAAACAAGGAAGCACAATTACGCTTTTATTCGAATAAAAATCTACAGAAATTTTGAAAGGGATTGATGTCTAACTGATTAAAATTTAACTGTTAATTTCCTATTTCTGCGAAATTTAATATGCTGTACTATTACAATTTAATATAAATTAAGTGTCAAACGATAGACAATTTATAAACATCAGAGTGTATTTATTTTTATTCTTGACGGTGAATGTTGTATATATTAGATATTTGTAAAGAGAAGATATTATCTAAAATATTTTATGCATGTCAACAACAATTTGTCATACTATTAATCTGCATCAAAAATATCAAAATAATTCTGAACACGTTTCATACATCAGCCTCGAATCTTTTACTGAATTTTTACTAGAGCAGACGGATTTGAAATTCCATAAACAATGGCGTCGATATTATCGCAGCATACGCGTGCGCTTCATTTTTAAAATATCGTGCGAATTTCATTCGAGGCCACATTCGCGCATTGCAGAGCGTATTATAAGAAACAGCGAACTGTAAATTTCTTTTGTTTGTTTATCCGTTTATCAACATCGAATCGCCATAAATAAAGCTGCATAGCAGAGAATCCGCGTGTGTATTAACCATCGCCATTAAAAATTGTGTCACTCCTGTATCGCAAATATTCCCGACACGTAACGATGCAATAAATGGCCAATAAATTCTTCTATCAGATCGTGTTTTCAATGACGATTCGTCGAGGGCATTGTGAGTTTATGGATTTTAATCAGCGCAACTCGCTGAACCGCATCATGGTAATTCAAATACAAATGTTCTATTTGGATCATACGCCTCTATAAATATCCCATGCCGTGCCACTGTTCCGGTTTTTCGTCATGCTGTCCAACGTATTCAGCGACAAATAATTAAAAAAAGAAAATTAAAAATGCCGATATAAGAGAATTAACGACGACAATAACGATCGCAGTCTGAATGATAGGCTAATAACGATACAGATAATATAGTGATATATAAAGAGTAAAATACAGTGAAATGTATTTCACTATGTTTAATTTTGATAGGAAGAACTAAGGAATTGAGAAACAACGCGAATTTATATTTTCACAAAGAGTTAAAAATAAAATATTGAAACTGGACGATTTCAGGGTAAGATTGAAATAAGAATAAAAATTCCAAATTACACAAGTTTCTATTGACCATGTTTGCTATTTCCTAATTCTACGTGCAGTCCTGAAAAGATTAAAAATTAAAAGCAAGACGTAAAACAACGATATCAGGCATAAAATAAGAAATAAAAAACCAGTCGTAAAAGCTGAACAGAGAATTTGCACGCACGGTGCTAAGCAAGGAAAAAGTTAAAAGAAAATTACAGAACGATGGTAGCAGGTATAAAAGAAAAACGATAGCAACCGCGAGACAAGAAACAGAAGGAAAAAATCCAAATTACGAATAATTATTACACGTACTACCGTTAAATCTAATTCTGCACGCAACACAGAAAGAATCCAAGATTAAACAGAAAAAATAACATTAAAATATTAAACCGAGACAGTAACATCACGCATGCAACATGAAAACGATGAAAAATTAAGAGAAAATTGGGAAGACAGTAATAACAAGTACGAAAGAAGAAAATTACACAGGTCTACATTCATTAAATCTAATTCTAAATGAAATATTACAAAAATTATAATAAAATTAAAGCGAAAGAGATTAAAACGGTGATAATAAGTCAAAAGTTCAGTTCTACCTGTAACACTAACCGTGACGCTAAATTCAGGATTAAAATAGAATTGCAGGGCGACGATAGGGAGCATGAAATAAGAAACAAAAGGACGCAGGAAAAGTGATCCAAAACCATGTCCAACCCAGCTCGGTTTAAAAAGACAAAAGAAACACGTAGAAGCTCGTTTTCAGTCTTCTTCGCTTTTTGTTTTTTTCGCATACGCTTGTCCAATTGGAACCGGAAACACAGTGGCCACCGGGGTAAACTTTCGTTAAAATTTAGCAAATAAATCGCTTGCTGCGGCTGCTTGCGTTCCCGCATGCGTCGCTCGATTGTTTCGTCACGAATTCGTTCGTGTCCCTGCCCGGGGCACGACGAAAAACCAAATGAACCGTAGCAGTGGCAAACTTTAATCATTATACTCGGATAAACGGTTAACGACGCTTCCAGCTCGCGTGGAAGAACCGAAGTTACAAGAAAATTGCGTGAATTGCAGGTCCGGCGATTTTTCACGAAATTATTGCACGCGAAATCAAACAAAATGCGAATTAGACTGGATAGAGCATTCATGGGATTCATTAGGCAAATGTAATGCATTGATAAATAATTTCTCTCAATTACGAATGAAATTAGTAATTATACGGAGTACGGATGGCTGATTGCCAATTTTGTCAAATAACGGGAATTATATTAATGTAAATTATATCAGCGGTCTAATTGTTTTAGTATTAAATGTATAGCACGTTTGTCACGAGTAATTACGTGTTTTCCTGTTTCATCGTTTTCTAACAATTTTACGTTTCTCAGCGGTTTTGCCATTTCCAAGCTTGGAATATTTTCTGCGGAAATAACTGATTTCGAGACACTGACAAATTTTCAATTATTTAACAAGCAGGAAGATTGTAAAATTGATTTGCGTATATCTAAAAAAACGAAATCCCAAAATTAAATGATAAAAACGATATCTTAGAATGGAGAATTCTTTGCTAAAAATTTAAATACAATTATTTAAACAATGCTATTAGTATGCTATTAAGAAAATTTCCGAATGCAATTAACAATTTAAAGTATTCATAATTTATAAAAAATTCTAAACGACAATTCTGAGTTTGAATATTTTATGTATCGATATTGTCACATTGATTTAGATTTATTTAAAGAAAGAAATTTCAAAATCAAATGACAGAAACGATATCCTAGAATGCAGAATTCTTTATTAAAAATTTAAATACGATTATTTAGCCCTCGATGAGTACTAAGAAAATTTCCGAATACAATTGAAAATTTAAAATATTCAGAATTTATACAAAAATTCTGAATTTGAATATTTTATGTACATAATATATCACAACACAAAATTGCGGGAAAAAATTTGAAAAAACACGAGAAAGATAATCGTAGAAAAACACGCGTGTATCGTTTGCTTAAAAAAATTTCTTCTAATTTGCTCGTAGACTATTTCGTCGACGAAATACCACTAATCAAATGTTCGCGTGACCACGTTCACGGTGGGAACACGCGCGCAGCTTAACTCTAAAAGGGTCCACGATGGATTGTGTTTACCGGTAACGAGTAAACATCCTCGCGTCGCCATCGTCGCTGTTAAATGCCGGTTAGAATGGTTCGCGCCGCTAACAAGCTCTCTCGTTTGCATCCAATTTCTACACGCGAAATCTCTTCAGCCGCGTTAAGCATTGACAGCGAATTTGCGCGGCACTCGCGTCAAGTGAGACTTTTCGGCCTCGAGACTCACCAATCCCGCCTCGAGTGTCAGACGTTATAACGATCCGACGCGTTGTAATTTCACTTCGAAAAATACCATTCCGAAGCTAAAGATCCGAAAACAGAAACCGAAGAAACTGCGCCGATTCCACGGAATTAAATTGCAACCGAGTTGCGACTAATTATATTATTAACAGAGGCTTCTGTCTTGTAAGTTGACGTTAAAATTTGGTTTCCGAGAATTACAGGTCTTTAAATATTTATTATATTCTACGTCTTTCAATTTTCTAAGAATATTTTATAATTTATAATATTCGACAGATTTTTTAATGGAATGACAGATCGTGTTTTTAAATACTTTTATTTTATTTCAAATACTTGAGTTGATATAAAATTGGTAAAAGATTCATCCGTTATTAACGTTGCAGAGATTTTCTGGTTCTCATGAAACAAAATGAAGTCGTCGGGGTAATTTGCAATACGAAGACTGGAATGAATAGATTGAAAAGCTGATAAATTTCGCAAGCGTTCCCTGTGAAAGTCGTCTGCGAGTTTTATGTCTACTGGGTACTTTATAAAAGGGGTAGTAGCATAAATAATTGCAGAGGACTAAGGGTGCTTGTAGAGATAACTTTTTAGGGGTTCATATTTTATTTTGGAAATCCCAGTCACCTCTGTGGGCGGACATTTAATACTTTGGAAAATATTGTTGGATATTCTCGCGAGCGAAGCATTATACTAAGCTTATTCTATGGTTAATTAAGGTAGATAGAAATTGTATAGTATTAAAATATTAGATTTTTTAAAACAATTTTTAATTAAATATATCATTCCAATTAATATAGATATTCCAATTTTAATATTATACAATTAAATTAATTACTGATTATTACTTTATAATAATTATTATAAAATTATTATAGAATTGAATGGATAATTCTGATTGTTATAATTTAAATTATATTTATGATGAAGTACCTCAATTTACCTAATATGAGATTTTAGCTATTTTATAATAATAATTAGATATGGGATTAATCGAGCGACTAACAATTGGATGTGGAAATAATTTAATAGAAATTTTGACATTTTTGTCATGGATTTTTGATTAAATATCGAGGAAATTAAATCAACGACGATTAATCTAAAGTAGAATGAATGGAAAACCCTGCATAGAATATGATTGTCGTCTATTTTACGGTATTTAGTCGACATTGTAAGAGCTTTCTATTACGATAATTAATGTTTGCTAATATAACATCTTCACCGCAATGCGGTGAAATTCTAAATTAAAACGTAACAGTATTGTGTCTCGTAGCGGACTAAAATTATGTACCCACGTTCATTCAGTTCAGCTTGAGTTTAATAGAGTTCATTTCATGCAACATAAATTTCGCACAATATTATAATTAATAAATATGTGCCACCCCATGACGCCTCTCATTTGTCTCCATTTCAATCAATTTTGCATCAAAATAGCGTCTACAAACAATCTTTGAATTTCGAGAAAATAATTTCATCGAAATCTTTCAAACTGATAAGAAGTTTTTACTTTCCTACTAACATTAACCTTTATTGAAAATTATTGAAAAATCTAATATTTCCTCCGTTTATTCGTCGAATTATCTATTATGCACAAGAGAGATAAAAATGTTAAAACACTCGTACGTAAAATAATTTTCAACCCAAAATTAGAAATAAGAGAAGCCTCTAGTGTTTCACTCTGAACCTTTTATATCTACTTTCATCTATATACCCGTCCTAAATATTCCAAGAAATGCAAAGTGGACAAAGACTGCCATGAAAGTTTCACGTTTTAATTTGCCTGAGAAAATTTAAAAATCAACCTACCGCGACCCGGAGCAAATTAAAGAGCCTCGAATTACGCCCGAAAAGTATCACCCTGTGGCAAGCTATTTCAAACCCGCGTAACCTAATCAAAAAACCACGTAGCGCATCAACAATCCCGAAAGCACGACATCCAACACATGAAGCCTCCATCCCGCGTACAAACAGGCGTTAAATCGTAAGCTAAACAGACTCTAACCCATCGATCAGACCCATCGTCAGATTTCCAATCTATTCTCCGATCAGTTTCAAATCCAGTAACATCCTCGTCAGTCCCGAAGAAACATTCTCGTTATCCCGGGTTCGGAGCTGTCAAGGCGTGCAGCGAACTAACATAATTATCGGCATCTCTAGACAATGGTCCTCGTTAACCGCCGTGAAACTATTGCTGTAGACAGCGCACAGTTTGTCGAAGACGCTGGCAGGACCTCGCTGGAAGCTCGGTATTACTTCCTGTTTGGAACCAGTCCAAGTTTCCAGTTGCTTATTGGAAGACCACTGTCTCTCTTTCTCTTTCTCTTTCCTTCCTAGTCTACCTTCGACAACCTTCTTCTTTTTCGTTCTCTCCCTCTTTCTACTTCTTTTTTCCCCATCTCTCTCTGCCAGCGTCATTTCGACGACATCGAACAGCCATCCAGGTCGAACGGTTTTCTGGAACCGCAGCAGATTCGCGACTAATGGACCTTGAAGAAGAGACACGCGGCCGACGTCGACGTGCCTAGTCGTCTCTCGACTGCTTCGACGCCCGTCAACGAGCATCTTCCGACGATGCAGCACGCTTCAGAACGGTTCATGGTAAGACGGTTATGGGATCGGCGGAAATTTCACCACGGACGACCCTCGTCTCTTGCCACCGGGATTTGCCATGGATCGAACGTCGTTGACGAACGAGCTTCGGGGACTCGAGAATTCTTATTGCCAGGCTTTATCGAGAAACGTTTCGGGATTATTAAGGCGGGCTTGTGTTCGCTGCAACGTAGGTGGATGGAGCGACGAGATTTTTCGTGGTACTTCGGGGATTATGGGGTGATTGTGGAATTTATGAGGGATTAGGAGGAAATAGCTTCGACGAGATCTGGTTGACGTTATTGGTGTCACGTTTGGATTCGGGGTTACTGGTAAATGAAATTTTTTTCGACACGGTCCTCTCAGTCACCGGTTATGGGGCTTCTACGGTTGTTTATGTTCGCGGAATTTTCGCAATTTCGTGAGAATCGAGGGGTCAGGTAAGAGAATTTCAAATAGTACTTTCGTGATATTCACTTTCATATATTTCGTTTGGAATTTTGGAAATTTGGTAAAATTTCTGAATTATTCGAATTATGCGGTAAATTTAATTCGGTAAAATTTCTGAATTATCCGAATTATGTGGTAAATTTAATTAGGTAAAATTACATTAGTTCTGGGATCTCAAATGTTCTAAAATATTAGTACGTTTGAATCTATTGTTCTGATATTATAGACTACACAAATAGAAATATCGTATAACCAGAAAGATACCAAATTTGAGTTTCACGTCGAGGCAAATTTTATCCACGAATTAAAATCACTTTTCAGTCTTCGCCAAACACGCAGTTCCCTGTGTGACGTTGCAGAACATTCTTCGCCACATTCCCAAAATACCCTTCCTTCAGTTTGCATCCCAAGAACTCTGCTAAACATTTGAAATCATTCCCAAAACGCCTATATCATCCGACCGACATTCCTACTACTACACGTTTCACCATGAAGATTCGTGTACTTACTTTTATCAATTCGCACTGATAAAAAGGTTAGCGAATTTTCGATGGATTTTTAAAAAATTCGAAAAATCGTTGGAGGTTTGAATCGATATGGAATTAATCTCGCGTTGACGGAATTAAACGCGAGGAACAGAGTGGTAAATCAGAGTGAAGTCTGGCCGGAAATATGCGAGACCCTTTCCCAACAATATGTTTCGAAGAGGGACGCGGAAGTACAACGAAAATTTGCACGCAGACAACGCTGGCACCGCGTTTGTCCACCCTGCACCACCCCCTCGCACGTCGCCACGAATTAATTGGTCTTGCCCCGTGATTAGTAGGTCCCACGGAATTACCGCGATGCCCCGGCATGATTAATACCCCGGAGCTGCCAACTTTCGCTCGGCAAGATTAATAATGAACGCCGGAGAGACAGAAAGGGAACGAAACGGGGTCCGTTGGAATAGGAGTTTTAAAGCAACCACAACGCCCCTCGTCATCGCGGCTTCCCACCAATTCCTATATTTTCCACGCCTCGCTTAGGGGTTTAGCTCCCCTAAACGTCAGCCGCAGCGGTTTCCATGGGTTTCAGGGTAAATAAGCCTTTGTTCCAAACTCTCTTTCCATTGTTTTTATTTTTATATTCTTTCCTCCGCCGGCTGTTTCGAGAATCGTGCTTGTGCGAGTGATTGAATCAGGATTGTTCGGCAAGGACAGAGATCAGGGACGAATGAATTATTTCTTTACTGCTGAATTTTTTCAAACTTCAGTGTCGTATCGCTTGATTGCTGCTTAATTGTCTACTTCTTGATCCTTGGAGACAATCGTTTTGGTAGGTTACTTTTTTATTTAGTATTACTATTAGATTCTTCATAATATTCATGAATATTGGAAGGAAAATGATGGAGGTAAGTGAATTATTTATATGTACGTCATAGAGATGATACAAGCTAATATCATTCTGTTATTTTTATATTGAGAATTATGCTTGCATACCCCATTGATGCGTAATTTTCTGTAGCTATAATTTTTTACTTCTTGTTCCTCGGAGAGAATGTTCTTATTATTAGATTTTTCATAATCATGATTGCATGAACCAATTCATGGTTACTATGAATTTTGGTATTCGATATTCATAAATATTCGAAAGAAAATGATGAAGAAATATGTGAATTATTTGTGTATAATTCATAAAGATAGTACAAGCTAATATCATTTTATTATATATATATATATATTGAGAATTATACGTGCATATTACATCAGCTGTAATGAATTTCGATGTTTAGGCATTTAGAATAATTCGAAGAAAAATAAGAACGAAGACAGGCAATTATTTTCATATATAACATCGAGATGGTTAATGAGCATCGCAGATGATCGATTAATTCCGTGCAATTTATTTCACGGCACGCTAACAAATCTGACGGTAATATTCGGATTACACGAGCGAGTAATATGAAAATTGTCGGCGATAGTTGGGAAAGTCGTTTGGCTAATGCATTCGGAATAGCTCGGTCGGTGGCATTTAATATATCCTGAATTCCAAAGAAAACGCGACTGCTTGCGGAAGACGGCCAGAGGCGGCGCCTTAAGGAGTAATTAATGCCGTTTTATGGGGTAAGAGAAAAGGGGCAGTCTCGAGTCAGAATGCGGGGTTTAATGGAACGACCGCGATACGAATGGCGGGCCGGACTGCCAAGAATTCGATGCATCCCATTTGAATCATTAGAGCGAGCAAAAACTGCCTGTGTCGCAGGCAAAGCTGACACAGAACACGAAGTAGCTCTGGAAATAACTATTGACTCTTCCAGTTTGTTATTTCGCTTCATTCTTTGATATTTCATTCGCGTTTGTCTGTAGCTTTAATCCAATTTCAGTTCTCGTTGCGATTTTAGACCGATATAAATAATTAAATAAACATCGTACGAAGCCTTTGTTTTCTTTTTCATCGATTTCTCTTGTTTGGAAAATATTAAGAGTTACAATATTGGTAATATCGTTTAAAAAAGTAGACTTTATTACTGAACTTGCTAATCAATAGTTTGTCAAATCAATAATTAACGTTGCTACCGTCAATAAGAAATATAAATTTAGTCAGCTGTTTATTTATATCAAAATACTAATTCATTATTTAACAACAATCATATTAACCTCAATAATCAGACACGCGTACAAATTTACATTACACAGTAGCCCACGTGAACAATTAAAGAGGCATTGCAACATGTACAAAATTGAATTAGCACTAATTAAAAATTAAATTCATTTTCCTACGACCACATATACATATACGCAAAGTCTATCTATAATCCTATCGCTACGGCGAACTCTTCCAAAAAATATGAATATGAATTTATGATATATAGTTTAAGTTCGGAGGTATATTATATAAAAAAAAGTTAAAATATTTTTTCACATGGTTTCCCAATCCTAGTTGTCCTTTCTGACATAGAAAATATATTTCTGATAAATCACAAAAAATCAAATAGTCTTTTAACTTTCTTATAAACATTTTTATCCTTTTAACCTTTCGACTACTGTGGGCGTCTATAGGCGCCGACAGTATTCGAAGAGTTAATTACCACTTACATCGAATGATCTTCGGATTCTCGCGATCAACGCGATCAATCTTACACGACTCCGTGTAATTCGTGCAATCCAAATTAGCAATGCTTGACCAAGAGAACGCGCCAAACATCTCGAGTTCTCTGGATCACCGAATATAACCGTGTTTCGCATCTCGGAAGGCGGTCGTAGAGTCTGAAGGTCGAGGATGAGAGGTTTATATAAGTACTCCGTATTCACTGAGCAGGACTTTATTTATGTGCGGATTTAAATGCAAAGTCTACGTTTTTGGGGAAAGACCCGTGATGCTCTGAAGGTGCAAACGAACTAACTGCTTTTCCTTCCACATTAGACGTCGAGGTGGTCCGCGAGTCATGGGACCCTGGTTGTAAAGACATAAACCAGGTCCCCAATGATCTGAAGTCCTCGACGTCACGAAGGAGTGGAAAATATCCGAAAGACCTTCGCTTTCCGCATCTGGCGTGTGTCCCTACGAGTCATTCCTTGAGAACACGGTATCGAAATAAAAGCAAGCGGGTACCTTCCATCTTTAATCCGCCGGATACCGTGGAAGCCGGCATAATCCGATATCCAGCTCACGCGATTCACGCACGCTTCATCCGACGTTAAACCGTTTTCCCGCGGGCATCGGTATGCCATTTATGCAGTTCCGTGCCGGTGTGCATTAAACTCGATCGCGCATACGCGGCGGCGCGAAACAGAGGGTGAGCCGGCGCCGTTTTCGCGATTAAGTGCGCCGATGAATTTCGCGCGACGCGACGCGCGGTACCGTACGGCAATTCATCCCGCGAATTACGAGCCGGTCACTGTTTATGATTAATGCGATGTACCTGACTGGGAACACGCGTCGCTCGGCCGCGACGGCATAATCCATACGTTAATTAAACGACGCCGCGAGTTCCACTGCGGCCAGAGACGTCATCGGCCGTAGGAACGGCGAACGCGAAATTATTTACTCGGCTGACCCGCCGCTGGCTAATCACTGGATATCACGCTGTGTAAACTACATGCGACCGTCACATCCTCGCGATGGTGCATGCCGGGTGTTTTTGCGTGTACCAAGGGGTCACGCGCGATGGAAGAAGTCCTCGGCGAGGGTACGCGACCTGCGGGAATTGTGGACGCTTCCGCAGCTCACCTGTTTGTTGATACATTGTCGATGCTCGTCGATGCCTGTGTGCGAACTTAATTTCCACGTGTCTCTGTCTGAGAGAGAGAGAGAGAGAGGAGAGCGCGGAAAAACAGGTGTGGTAATGTGGCGTTACACATGACTGCATGAGTTACTTTGTGTAATGGCTGCAGTGATTAAGAGTTGGATGTGAAATATTTTTATACTCTTCGTTGCAAGTGTGACTAAATGTTATTAATTTGATCTTGATTTATTCGTTTATTTCTTAATTTCGTATTTATAATTTGAAATTAAATATTCTAATGTTTTTCTCAGACTTTATCGCGTTGCGTGAATTTGACTCGATACGTTAATTCTAATTTCTTTATTACGCGATAGAAGAGACGGTGATTATAATGCATATTTCTCTGAGGAACAATTGTTCTCTAATCATTCTGACTTTCTATACCATTCATGTGCGTATATCGGTAGTGTCGTGCAACATCGAGGATTTTTCTGAAGGGTCTAGTTAACGTTCCCATTGTATTTATTACGCTGGAATACTAGTAAAAATTCCAGACACACGGGAAAACAATATAATTGCAATTGAAGTTCCGTATTTGAAGCAGAAGTTACGAAGCTTGTTATATCGTTATTGTGATAATGAATGCTTTGTAATTGCGAGGCAGTGGTAAGCACGTTCTCAGAATATGCGCAAGCGTTAATTAACACCGCAAAATATCTGAATATCATCTAGAGTAGTTAGTCTGGGTTAATAACAAGTTGTCTCTGTGATTTACTTCATTCTCCATTGTTTAGCCTCGAATGCGCGATAGAAATGCCGTTTCGAAACTATTTTTCAGAAACCTTACTTAAACACGTTCATTTACACCGTTCAACAACCTATAATCAAAACTGAAATCCCATTATAACGCATTAGCACCACAAAGAATCGCTTATCGTATCCTCTGCAATAAATGCTACTATAAAATTAACCGCGTTTACGTACTCAAATATCCAATTAAATTTCTAAAAACTTCGCATTCCGAATACTCGGCAACCATAACTCCTATATAAATGTGTTTACGTCGGTGGCGGGCCTGAACCTTCCTCTTTAAGATGCTTCCCGTTTTATCTCGATCCGACTTTTCGTTTCGGAGATATCGTCGTTGGAGTGGACCGGTAATTTTTCATATTTCGTCTATCGCTGTCCTCGTTGCACGCTGGCACTCACCGCACTGACCTACCGCAAGCGGCCGACGCGTGGCGTGGTCAGGGCAGACGCTGAGTCAGCAGTTTTTCTACTACTACTACCACTACTACTACTACTACTACTACTACTATTACTACTACTACGACTACTAACCGCGAGTACGTAATTCCGAGGAAAAAAAGTGGGTCACAACATTTCGGCCGCTCATTCAGAATTCCTTGCGCCGTACGCGTTGCGCTACGACGCGCTGTATCTCAGCAACCGTTCGAGATATCGAGACGAAATAAAATACGCTGTAAAGCGCGAACCGTCGGCTAACTTTCCACCTGGTTTTCATCGTGGGATATTTCAAATCGCGGTGAAATTTCGAGGCTTCGCGCAGCGTTGTTCGGTTAATTATGGAAACCTGGGCGAAACAGGGTAGTTTCGCGAGTGGGTAACGAGATCGTAAGTTGTTTATCGAAGATAAAGTAACGAGAGGGAAATAATAGGATCAAAATTTTAATTCTGGATCTCGTCTTAAAGACAACAAAAGACTCGAATGTATTTGTAACCCCGAAGAAGCGGTTTTGAGTATTATATCGAGTTAAGAGACTATGTTGGTAGGAAAATTAATTACGTTCCAACGACCTGGAAATTCGAATTTTAGTAAGTTTTAACCCGGAATTAAATAATTAGATAACCTGTATTAACGATTTATCTCGATTTCGTTCATATTCGATTCCATACACGATCTCATTTTTAAAAATAACATATTAATAATTAAATTCAAAATATAATAATTCAAATAATTAAAACCTCGTGTCCTTTAATTTTATAATTATGGTGAAAACTAGCCATCTTTTAGTCAACGAATATTAAACAAAATTAATCCTTCTTTCAAAATTCTTGGCCGTAGAGAACATTACTCGATAAGATTCACAGTTAATAAGTTAATACGCAACGTATAGCATATACAGCTGGTTCTTCTTCGGCCAGATGCACATGTAAAGTACGGTGAAACTGAAATCGTTAGAATAGGCAAGTATAGACGAAATTTGGCACGTGGCGAAAATGAACAGAAAATTAGCCGGCTCGCGGCTGGCAAACAGATGAAAAGCGGGTTAATACGCGTTCTGGCCAGTGTAAACCGCAGGCGTAAAATTACTTACGCCTGTCTGACTGGCGCTGGTAGCTTCTACTTAGCGCGTTCACGCTCAAACACCATGGCGCCCAACTTAGGGGCGCATGAATTTAAAGTCAAGCAGAGAACGCGGTCGCATTTAAATTTCACCAGGCTGCGACACGACTGGTCGAAGTGTCGCGAATTAAAAGTTTCCAGACAACTTCCGACCGCCCATAACGTCGTTTGTGGACGGTAAATTAGTTGACAGTTTGTGACGCCGGGAGGATCGTCGGTTGGCCGCTACGAGTTTCGACGATTCGCAGCTCTGATTTGTATAAAAGCTCCTGGAACCTCGATTGTCCGAGATTATTGGAGAAGTAATCGCGAACTTTTAACTTGTTCGTTTCAGCAATTTAAATTTCTTAATTCCACCCGGTATCGCGGCTCGTCCTGTCACTCTTGTATCTCTTTCTTTGTTGATTTATCAGAAGCGGTTTGCGAGAAATAAATTCTTAATCTCGAAGTTCCGACTTTTTGTCATTCGTTGACTAATTTTTACCTTCTGCTCGCGAGAAAGAATATTTCTAGCGATTTTTCAAACGGTTAATTGATTTTAGGTGATATTTATTACGAGTATTAATCTATATTTTATAGTATTTATATATTATAATGTTTCAAATATATGTTTGTTAGTATGGATATTTAATATGAATATTTATCGCGGTTTCGAAGTGCTACTTGGTATTTCAATTCGCTTAGAGAGGAGAGTTAAATATTTATTAGGGGGGCAGAGGTTTATCGCTGCTCTTGTCCCTCTTTTATATATATTCATATGAATTTCCAAATAATGGCGGAGTGGCAGTAAATCAACGTCTATGAAGTAATTAATTCCTCGGTAGACGGAAAAATAAATAACGTCAGCGGCATCCGGTGGTGAAATCGATATTTGTGTTTCCAGCTCTTATTGCAAGCTGTCTGACACGACACGGTATGCATCGAGATTAAGAGATGAAACGATATAAAAGTAATCCACTATCGAAAGTATCAATTGCCTGGAAACGAGAAAAAAGAAATATTTTCAGATAGAATTTCCATTTCTATAATCACTTTCTCCTTTCATGTTTAACATCAATGCATTCCATCAAACGATAATCTCTACCAGATCATCTACGAGTTAAAATCGTACGATAATAAATAAAATAAATCGTGACTAAAAAATTACAGTAACATCCAAAATAAAAATTTCCATTTTTATTTTACTTCATCGACAAATAATAAAATTACCTTCGACAAGAAACAATCCTACGATGATCTAATTACTATTCATATCCCAAAGAAAAAAAAAATCCAATATTTCGTCCAACTTAAACATTTCATCAGGAATAAAAGAAGAATTATATCGGTCGAAGGTCTGAACGAAACCAGAAACAGATTCCGTTGCAGCCAATCAAATTCCAGATTTTTACAACCACCGACCGTGAATTTCAACGTCGTGTCAGACGTGTCATCGCGGAGACGGAGAATGTAACCGGTTTCCGGTGAAAGAGGACTCGCAGCCGTCATTTACGAGGTTTAATAAGCGCGACGGATCAGGCGGATCGATCCAGACGTGAAATCGACGTTGGCCGTTATGAGAGGACGAAATACACCGTGGTCCTTTGTTATCGAAAACGTCGATACGAGGTATTGGCTGGCTCGGGGCTAGGAAACGTGTCCGGTGGCGTCGCGACGCCTCTTCCAGCCCGATAAAGATAGAACGAACGGCGAAAAGGCAACGAAGAGGGTTTTATTAGTTCTTGCCTCGCTACGTCTGAATGGCCACGATTATTCTTCGGCCTCGCGCCTTGAATTTCGCCCAGCTTCCGCGCTTTCCTCCGTTGTTTAGCCATTTCACGCGCGACAGCCCGCGTCCCGTGCTTCGACAACTTTTAACAATAGTTTATTCGCGACATTTTTCCTGTCGATGCTTTGATACCCCGGCCAAACTAACGTTGTTATACGCAGTCCCCCGGCTTCGGGATAAATCGCGAGCCGAGCAGTTTTTCCACGCTCGCACGGAAAAGTTGTTTTATCGGTAACGTCGAGTGTTAATGAGACGAGGAGAGGACGACGCGTGTTCTGATCATTTTTCAACGCGTGTATGTTCGATTTCATGCGATTTTTTAACGCGAGATTTTAAAATATTTGATGTGGCAGAAAGATTAAAAATTAAAACGATATTTTACAAATGAACGTAACTTGAAAATTGATCGGTTTATTTAATGGAGATTTTATATTTGATTTCTTTGATGGAATTTATGTTACGATCTTTTATATTTCATAGTATTCGAATAATTCGATATACGGAGAAGGTTAGAATTTTTTTAAATCGGATATATGGTTTTATGAGAATTAAATTCACGTGTACTTTATATTCGATTTTAATACGTGATTTAAGCACAACCTTTTGATGGACTATTTTATTAAATATAAGAGTACACACGATCTAATATAGCTTTCTCTTTGAACGCGAGATTTAAAAATAGTCGGTGTAGCAGAGAAATTAAAAATTGAAACGAATTTTACAAACGAACGTAATTTGAAAATTGATTAATCGATATTTTATATTTGATTTTTAGGGTGGAATTTATGTGACGATCATTTCTATTTTATGGTATTTGAATAATTCGATATACGGAGAAGATCATAATTTTTTTAAATCAGATATATGGTTTTACGAGAATAAAATCCACGTGTACTTTATATTCGATTAAGCACGACCTTTTCATGGACTGTTTTATTAAAAATAAAAGGAAAATTAAAAGTTGCTTACATTTAATACACGATTTAATAGAGCTGTCTCGGAATTTCCTAATATTAAAAGTCCGGCACGATAACTAAATACGATATTTAATAAACGCTTCAATAATCCAGTATGTAACTTTAAAATGAAAATACCAGTCCAATTAACTTACATTTGATATTTCATTGAATGAGACGTTACCCTACAACTTTTTCATGACTTCCATCGTTGAAACTAACTTCGAGGACAAATTAGAACGTAGAACAAATTGAACAAGTCTAATAAAAACAAATAAAAAATTAAGAAGTCTTCAAATTCGGGTCCTGATAAATTTATGGAAAAATTAAAGAAGTTTCTAACGAATACCGTGAATCAGTTAATAAATATTTTTCGCCGACTTAACCGCCAGAAATCATGTTCAAAGGCTGGCGATCCGATGTCAAGTGACACACAGATTCTCCCTCAGTGAGTTTCCTGGAGGTTGAACTCATAAAAATCCCGTCGAATCGTCGAAAAATAAGCTGTGTGGCCGGGATAAGAAGCGGGGAAAAGGATTTTAGGTTGCGTCACTTCCTATTCCAGCGAATTCACCAACGACGTCGACCAGACTCAGCGAAATCGGTCGCGTGGACTGCATGCACGAGCGATTCGATTGGTAATGCGGGTAATGAAAGACGGTTCTCCTTTATCAGACGTCCAACCGGATGCTCCAGCCTGACATAGGACCAAACATCCTTTCTGTTTGCCCAAAAATTCTACCATTTCTCCTGTACACGTACCAACCAACGACATCAGCGGAAATAAGTTCCTCGAATTTGTTCAAAGAATTTCCTACAACTCGCGAAAATTTGATATTTTAATAACACCGCGATACTTAAAAATAATCGAATTTTAATGAAATAAAANATTGGATGTCTGTGAAAATAAGTATACAAAAATCGTTCGTAAACCTAGTGTTAAGTTTGTTTAGTACACAGCTATGTCAAAAAATAAATGTTTATATATAAGACTTTGTTTGTTACGCTTAATTTCAATTAGAAGCAAAAGGATTAAGGAGCTCAGCTGTTATACTAATATTGACGGATTGTTTGCCTACTTTTTTATTTTATTTGGAAATATAATTAATAGATCTTCTTCGGTATTATGCGTGAGAAATAACGTTTCTCAAGAGACCAGAATTTTCCTCTTCTTGGAAACGAATAAGTTATGAATTTTTCAAACCCTTCAGTTTCTTGCATGCATAAAGAATTTTAAACGCGCAATATTTAATATAAACGACTATTACATGGATCATGACTAAAGAGCATTGTACCATTTCCTACGTCGGATCAGCTAGAGGAATATCCTGACATGCGACACTCCGGAACAATTCTCTGTCACGCGAAAAATATTTACTTCGTGTATTTAACTTTCGCACGATCCTATTCTGATTTATTAATTCAATATCAACACAGCCTTCGAATAGATCAAATATTGGACCTCTCTCATACAACAAGCTCTACACGCGATATTCGACATCCAATCCTATGTCCATACCTGGGAACGAAATTTTTCACCTATCCTAAGAGTTTCTACTACCTATTCTTCCTTCCGCCTGTCACGTATCAACGTTTCCATGCAACTGTCCTTCGATATCAATGTTGCATCGCTAGATCAGTCTTGTTAGCGATGGATCCAAAGAGAAACGTGTAAGACACTGTACTCCTGAATAGTATAAATAATAGACAACGCCTTGATGTTGAAGGAAGGTGTACAGTGTTGGAAAATCGACTTATTCCTGTCTCGTCTGTCTTGTGTTTCTCGTGCTTCTTGTTACAAAGTCTAGAGTTCATAAGAACTCTTGACAAAGCTAAGTATTTTTCTACCGGTTAATATAAATAATGGAACTTGCTGATTTCCAAGTATAAGAGTAGCTACGAACTTGTGAATTATATGCTATTTTTTCTTCGAGAATAACTATTGACAAAGCTAAGTATTTTTTTACCGGTTAATATAAATAATGGGACTTGCTGATTGCCAAGTAAAAAACTAGCTACGAACTTGTGAATTGTATGCTATTTTTCCTTCGAGAATAACTATCGACAAAGCTAAGTATTTTTTACCGGTTAATATAAATAATGGAGCTTGCTGATTGCCAAGTAAAAAACTAGCTACGAACTTGTGAATTGTATGCTATTTTTCCTTCGAGAATAACTATTGACAAAGCTAAGTATTTTTTTACCGGTTAATATAAATAATGGAACTTGCTGATTTCCAAGTATAAGAGTAGTTACGAACTTGTGAATTGTATGCTATTTTTCATTTGAGAATAACTATACCAACGTGTTCCAGTTCCAATTATTTAAATCACAGACAACAATCGAATTAATCAAAACAGGATAGATACATTTCGATAATCAAACACAAAATTATCCAAAATATTATATCGTTATTCACACCTAGATCCCTAAAAGAGGAATTGTTTTAGAATAATCAATCCAAAATTCAAATATCGTGATTAAAATATCCATGTTACGATAGGGTTTGGAATATATAACAGTATTTTTCCTTTGAGAATAACTATACCACTGTGTTCCAGTCCCAATTATTTAAACCACAGACGTCGATCGAATTTATTATAACAGGATAGATAGATATCGATGATCCGCGGGAAGAAGACGCGAAAAGCTGGAAGGTACGGTCTGACAAGCGAGCCAAATTTCACATGGAAGTCCGAGCTTTCAGCGCGCGCAACCGGCACACGCATTTCCCGCTTTTCGAAGCCTATAAAACATATATAAAAGCCAACGCCCCGTAGGAGAGCGGGCGGCGACAAAAGGAAAACCAATAAAAGTACAAAAATAACTCGCATACGTGCGCGGTTCGCGCTGAAACACTTTGTCCGGAGTGCAGTTCGGCGCGATTTAAAGCACGTACGAAAAAATACCGCGAAATTTTATCTGTCACGGGATAAAGGTAAAAAGACTAGCGGGAAAGAAAGGAGAGAAAAAAGGAGGAAGAGAATAAACGAAAAAAAAAATGCTTAAAAGGGAAAGAAGGAAGGGGTTGAAAGGATCGAGCACGGTCGGATCGATACTCATTTTTTTCAGCCCCGTTCTCCACGCGAGTCAAAAGGAACGAAAAATATCGCTCGCCTACCTCCGCGTTTCGCACTTATTACACGACTGCGCGCGATTCACCTTTGTGCAACCCTTGCAGTAACCCTCGTCCATTATCATATCGATCTATCGCCAACTTTTGATCTTCTGCTCCCGGAGGAAATTCCGGCAAAGAGAATGCCTAACTTTCGAAGCTTCTTTATTCTTCCGCGAACGCGAGTCGATGACCTAAGTCCGTGTAGAAACTTGAAACGTTTCTTCACCCCTGTTTTCGCGTCTTCCTCTTTCTTATTTTCTGGGATTTTTCATTGGCGATGACGGAAGGAGAAGACGTCGTTCGAGTTGGTTAAGGGCGGAGGTGACGCTTGAAAATCGAAAGTTCGTCGCGAACGAGGATGACAGGGGTTTTGCGAGGCCGGGACGAGGATGGGGTTGTAGGGGATGATTAAGATCTCGGTCCGGATACGCGTTGATGGAAGACACAGGTGCACGAGGGAGCCGGAGGAGGCTTATTGGAAGAGGTGATCGACGAGAGGATTACGTTTCGTTTGTGGGCGTCGACTGGCTGCTGTTCGAGCCGGCTGATTGCTTGAGTCGTGTGAAATTCAGGAACAGAGAGCGTCGGTTAATGAGAGGTTAATTTGCGCCGATTTCGTGTCGTGGCAGGGGATGAAACCGGGATCACTCCCAGTAGTCTTCGGGATTTTAATTAACTTACCGACTTCGCTCTCTAATGATGATGATCGCGTGAAAAAATTTGTTTCAATTGAAATATCGTGGATTATTGTAATTTCGTTCTTAACGTCACCATAATCGTGGATATTTTTATAGATAATGATAATTAATTAGGAATATCTTTGTGGATTATAAAAACTTTTTAATGAGTAGATTTCAGTTGGACTATTTTTGGAAATGAAAATTAAATTCATAAAATTGTATACAAATTAATATCGCAATTTTTAAAATTCTTATTCAAACTTCTCCTCCATTTCGTTATTTTCTATTTATTTTATTTCAGATACAAAAAAATCTTAACGTTAAATTAAAAAACGCGTATATTCAAGTTTCTTTCGCCGTTCCAAATATTCTCACTCTCTATTCAATTGGTGAATTCCGTATTTTTATAGAGAATGATAATTATTTAGGGATATTTTCATGGATTATAACCACCTTGGTGGGTAGATTTTGGTTAAACTATTTTTGGAAATGAAAATGAATGTCATAAAATTGCATACAAATGATTATCGCAATTTTCACAATTCTTATTCGAATTTTTCACTGTATTTTATTTTTATCTCTCTATTTTATTTCAGTCTCACGGTACACTGAATATAAAAAAAATTTTAACGTCAAATTAAAAAGCGCGTACATTGAAATTTCTTTCGCCTTTCAAACCGTGTATTCTCACTCCCCATTCAATCGGTGAATACCATGAATCTATCACTTACATTTACGAGAGCAACATTAAACATGTTTCATGGCACGCCGTGTCGAACGATAATATTCATCGTTATTGATTCAACGGCGGTTTATTAAAATTTATTTAAAACCTAACAGAACGCAAACGAATAAATTCAATGCCGTACAGCCTATCAGGGGAAACATTATTCATACTCGAGTCAACGTTTCGTTCGGATATTTTTCAAACAATATCGCGCATAAAAAGAACGTTACCAGGATAAACATCGTCCAAAGAATATTTAAATATTTATAAATCACGCGAAGTTTATTCGATCATACCGATCGCGATTTATTTCCAAAAATACATCAGACAGACAGGTATCCCGTACGACTAAAAATAATAACAGAACAAAGGACGTAAAGATCGGTTTCCAAAGGGTTTGTTTGATGCTTCGAATACAACCGAGGACGTCAAAAAGTGGAAAAAGTCGAAAGAAAAGTCGGGGGCAACGATGAAAAAGATCAGAGAAGAAATCCCGTCTCATTTATGAATTACTCCAACTATATCGTTCAATGGGATTAGCTTTCAGCTGATTGCTGTTTGCATAATTCATTCGATTATCCGAATTATCCCCACCCGAGGAGCCGGATTCGACGGACCTTTTGTAATTTACCCGAGCACCATCCCCCCCCCCTTTCCTCGATTTAATTTTAATCTCACTTTACATTCTACGTAGCGAGTTCCGGCTTTCGAATTGTTCCCGAACTTCGATAATGGCTTTAAGATGGCTTTTCGCGAGGAATTCGATCTAAAGCGATTCGATTCCCTTACTCTACTCGACACGAGTCTTCAAGATAAAGAAGACAAGCGGAAACGAGAGGCTATCAAGACGTAGACAGCGGAGGGATCTATTTGCAGGCTCGAAGAGTCTCGATCGCCTGGAAAGAAGTTGCTCCAATTAACGCGAAAATGAAAAGTTTAAGGTTAGATGGAACTCGGAGATACGGACGATTTGAGATATCGCAATTGAGTGGATCGAGGCTAGTTCCGGATAGGTGTTCGATATACTGAAACTTTCCTGGATACAGCGTACTTGAGAAAATAGACAGGCGAGTTTGGAAAGTTTTTAAAAATTTAGCAGCTGCGAGTGATTAAATCTTGGTATTTTGGAATGTGGGAAGAGGAAGAATTTTTAGAGTGAAATAAGAATGATAAATTTTCTACAGGTTTGGAAAGAAATGGGAATTATTGTTCGAGGAACAATGGAACCATCGCGATCATTCTGAAGGTTCAGATTATAGAATATTTTTTAAATTAAAAGAATGGTAGAAGCTTCAATGGATAATTATAATGACAGGTCTCAGAGAAATGCACAGAGAAAATCAATTTTTTCTACGAATTAAAATTCACATGATTTACTATACCGCAAATTACGTTCATTTATTTACTAATAAATTAACAGATCAAAATATCCTTGATTTCCAAGTGCAACAATAATAAAGTTTACTTGATAATAAGGTTTATACACGCAAAGATAATGAATGATCAAACAAAATAGATAATAAATATGTACAAAGAAATTTATACCGTCATCGAAAGCATTAGCTAAAGAAACCAATAATTCTGTCACTTAGAAATATTAGAAATAATTAATTTCAACAACTTACTCTCCACAAGCTATCCAACATCGATATCGAACATATCATAAACACCAAACCCAACGTATCTCGCCGAATGCAACCTTCGAATGGTCATAAAATTCAAGGTGAAACCGCGCGATCTCGGGGAGAATATTTTTCAGCGACCTTCCGCGGCAAGCTCGAGAAAGGAAAAGAAGAAAAAAAAAGGAGTAGATGAAGGATGACCGTGATATATCCATCGGGTAGTTCTCTGTGTGTTCAGTCAGGGTGCAAAAATACCGGTTTCCAAAGGGAAAATGAAGCGGCTCCTCGCGGCGAGTGCGTAGCGAAATTGAAGCTATCGATTTCCTGGGAAAAAGTGGACTGCCCGATGACCGCAAACATCAGTCGAGGGGTGATAGTAACGATTTTTCGAAAAAAAGAAAAAAAAAAGAAGCGACTAGCACCGACGCATCAGTCAGAATGCGTGCGTAGGTAGAACGGGACTATTGATTTTCAGGAAAAGGCAGAGAAAAAAATGGGAGAAACCGAGACAAGAACTCGATAAACCTAATCTCGAAGAAATCGAAGAAATTACGATGAATACCGAATTTCGAGTATTCTATTTGATGCATAATGAAGAAGAGAAAGTTGTTTACGAAGGAAGCTGTATGAATGGATCGAGAATGTAGTATTATTTGAAATATCGTTCGAAAAACACGAAAATGGCCGATTGGCGAAAACGGCACCCTCGGAAAGTCCGCTAAATCATTTGATTCTTTAGATATTATTTGACAGAGCGGAATATATGGCCGACATCCTTTATCATATTCGTTTCCATTCTACCTTTTTCCAACCATGCGATATTGTCTCTTTTTCCGACGATGGTTCTTGTCTCGTCTCGAGCATCGAGCCGTGGCCAAATGAAAATAAATAATCATTTTAAATAACATTTTGGTTCGTTAGTCGTCGCTTTTCCATCGTGACTTTATTTGAACAGACGGAGAAACTCGAAGCTGTAATAGAGACGGAAGGTTGAAATAAAATAAAAGAGGAAAAATGAACCTTCGCGAAGCATGAAAATATTTAACAGGAAGATTAAAAAGAAAATAAAGTAAAAATGAAAATATGGAATTTTATGTAGGCTCTCTGGCAAAAATCGAGAAACTAATTGATCAGTCGCGAATTTTTCAAATACAATATACCGATAATTGTAAAAAATGGTCCAAGTTATTTTTGGCAAAATAGGAAAAAATTAAATCGTTAGATTGAATTCGTAACTTCGTGGATATTTCTTCTTTTCTTTAATTTATAATAAATTAGGAAGACGTAACATTTAATACCTTGGAAAGAAACACGTTTCTTTTATAAATTATATCTCAACTTTTGTTATCGAGTACAAATGGCAAAACGTATTTTCAAATATTCTGACATATCTATAAATTCTTTTGCTATTAGTCGATAGTGTAGCGTAAAATGGTGATATATATTTTTCATATTCTTTCATTTCTGCGGCACGGTATCATCGACGAATTTTCCACAAGGTTAATGTAACTTCAAAAGCGCATCCCACGGTTCAGTTGAGAAACCATTAGAACATCGAGTTATGATAATGAACTTCATTTCGACGTGGAGAGGATATCGGTTACAAGGCTTTCTTGGAGGGTGTGGGAGCCACACTCTCGTGGCGAAACTTCAAAGATAGAAATGCAGAAGACGATGACAAAGGGAACTTTCGACCAAGAAATTTTCATAGTTCGATAGACTGTGCGATCTCGTGAAACAAGTATAACTTGTATTATTGTTCCATGAACGCGTTACGTCATCGCGAATGCAAGACTACTCGGTCCGCTATAGTCATTGATATTTTCACTGAAATTTTTAATTCCTAACTTTCAATCATTAAGAGATCACTGTTATATTAATATCTAAATACTTTTATTTTTGAATAGTATATTCATAGAATTATATAGCGTAATTTATTATTACTTCCATATATTACATTGCAATTACTATATTTTACATATCATTCCCTGTAATAATTATAAGAACAGTTGAAAGTACTACTGAAACAATATTCTGATCACTTTAATTACACACTAAAAATATCGATATTATTTATCGACTAATCCAATAATACTGTGTATATTAAAATATCTAAATATTTTTATTCCTGAATTTTATATTCGTAGAATTATATAGTATAACTTATTATTACTTCTATATCAAATCATTCTCTGTAATAATTATAAGAACAATTTCCATTCTAACTACTGAAACTATATTCGTTACAAACAATTTCTCCAGGATCTCACCAATGAACTCAGCCAGTGATAAACCGCGAGAAAATAGAAGCAGCAAATTTAGCACCACGGTATTCCCACCCTTCGAGCCCTTCCATTTCCTTAAATAATTCCAGGCAGACCAGAAGCAGAACAGGCAAGATCAAGAACAAAAAAGAAGGGACGAAAGAGGAACTTCGTCAGAGTAGCAAAGGATAAACCACAAAGAGAACCTCGTTCGAATCTTGCTGCAGCCTGTTCTATGTTTATGTATAATTCTACCCTTCTTCCTCGGCCAATCTACTATCTTTTCCCTCGGTGGTTCGTTTAATTTCGAATTTCTGCTCGACATCAGAATTATTCCTGGGCACAAATTCGAAATCTGACGTGTTCTCGCTGGTTCTCTCGGATATTGGAATAATAAAAAATTCAGCGACCTTTCCAAAGGCTCGCACTCGACGGGAACGGGTCCGTGACCATTTGGCAGGCAATCGGGACAATTCGCGGAGTTTTCTTTGAGGATCCAACGTCAGCCTCCTAGATCGTGCATGAACGATCGAGGAGGGTTGCTACGAGAGTCTTCAAAGCGATCGCGTGCATGCGGCGTGGACGCCGGTTCGTTAGGGGATGAAAGTTTGGAAATTGAGGAAGCACCGGGTAGAATGAGCAGAATACAAAATTTCCAAGGGAAACTTTTTGTTACCGATTCTACCACCAACTTTGCGCAGCTCTCCTCGCGATTTTTGGATGGAAATTAGACAGACAATCGGAAAGAACGAAAGACGGATAACGAAGGATGACATTATGGATCCTGTCAATCGTGGTGTTCTTAAGAGATTACGTTGATTACTGAATTTTATTTCGTTACATTCACGTGTCGTTGTGTTTAATTTAATTCATCGTCGAATTCTGCTTTGGAAATATTTATTCGAGCGTTTAATTAGAATCCAGCGATGACGAGTATATTCATCAAATACAAGTTTAAAATATTTACTGTGAATTCGAGTCAAATTCTTATAATAAAATGTTTAAAATTGTCTAATAATTGCGATATTTTCATCGAAGAAAAGTGTGAATTTTCTGTTTAATATTTCGCGAAGTTCAGTTCATTTTGAAATGTCCAGACAACGTTCCGCAGGGGATGTTTCGGCGTTAATTTGATTAGAATGAAATATATCTTTTACGCTGCGCATTTTCCCATCCAAGAATGAAATTATAGCACGCTGCGATGCGTGTCTCGCTAAAAAAGGAATTCAGACGACAGAATAGTATATAATAATAAAAATTACAGTCGCTCGCACGACACCTGACGAGTTTTAACGCTCTTAATGCGAAACGTAGTGAGAAAAATTATATGTTCCGTTTATTATCGAAGCACGTCGAATTTGTGAACACAAAAGATTGATTTTGATTGATTTTTGAAGAGAAAATCGAAGAGAAGATTAAATTTTATAGAATTAGTAACTAGAATTTAAATAATATACGATTTTCGTTAGTTAATTTCGAATGCAATAAGTTACTTATCACATTGAATTTACTACACTTTTGAAATGTAATTTTATCACAGTATAAATTTCCAGTGCAACAGACAGTATTAAATATAATAATATAACACGATATTCGGAGAAATTTTGTATCACCAAAATGCAATCAATTTTCAAATCTATTACATCCCAGAAATATTATTTTATCGTACAATGAATTTCCAAACTTCGAAAATAATTAATTTCAGACTTCATTACACCTGTGAAATATTTTTCCACATTTATATCTTTAAATTTCAGAAATAAACATCCCTCTATCGAGAAAACGCTTCCCTATTAAAATATTTAAATATCAAGCCTATATTAATCAATTCTCGCGATCTACGACTCCATCAAGCTTCGTGCCTGAAATTCAAGGAACAAATCGACGATTTCCACATTTATTTCGATTCTGAAATATCACTCAAAATTTCCTTTAAATCTCAGAAACAAGTATCTCCCTTATAAAAAAAATTCTCTTAGAATATTTAAATATGAGATCTTATTTAAATCAATTCTCTCGACTTTATGGCTCCACCAAGCCTCGATCCTGAAATTCTAGGAACAAATCGACGATTTTCACATTTATTTCGATTTTGAAATATTACTCTAAATTTCCCCTAAATCTCAGAAACAAATATTTCCCTTACAAAAGAAATTCCCTTAAAATATTTAAATATCAGGCCTTATTTAGATTAATTCTTGATACCTATGACTCCATCAAGTCTCGTTCCTGTAATTCAAGGAACAAATCAACGATTTCCACATTTAATTCGATTCAGAAATATCGCTCTGTCGTTCTATAAATTTCCTATAAATCTCAGAAACAAATATTTCCCATATAAAAAAAAATTCCCTTGAAATACTTAAATATCAAGCCTATTTAAATCAATTCTCTCGACCTACGACTCCATCAAGCCTCACGACTGAAATTCGCGGTATAAATTGACGAGTGTACCAGGCTCGGGAAATTAAACATCGTTTCACGGATCCTCGTGCGAGTCGTGCGATTTTTCCGGGCGAAATCAGCGCGGAAAAGGTCAAAGCGGACCCAGAGGGGCATGCACAGGTGGTCGCGAACACGAAACCGGCAGAAGGCGGAATAAAAACAACGGAGGTCCTTTGAATCGGCGCGTTGGATTATCAGAATACGATCAATGGCACTTGGTATCAGTTACCCAAGCTTCGTTCAACGGTTCTCTTCAACGTTACAGTGCCGAGTTCGCAGGCCGCAGGCGTTAATTCAATACCATTCCAGCCTTTTCCAATCGTTGCGCCTCTGACCAATCACCTCTCGCCGGCGCGGCTTGATTTAAAAAAGAAATCGAAGCCCGGCTAAGTGAATTCTAAATGCCTTGTGCGCGAGTGCGGCTATTTATAGAGCATATATGGAATACGATGGAGAACAGGCTCGAGGAATATCGATTCGATCGACGTCCGGGTCGGGTCGTGAAATTTTTCGCCAGTGACAGAGGGTGATTTGAAGGAGAGATCGGTGGCGAATCCGGAATGAGAGTCGAGGGTTTCTACCGGTGAGTGATAGCTTCCTTCGACGCTTCGCGCGACGTGTCTCGACTAATTATCGAAATTTCATTTTATTTCAATCCTTCGAATTTCGGTTTGCGTCCAAAAATCCAGGGATTCGCGCATTTAGTCGTTTGTGTAATCGAATAAATTTTAGAATTAGTTTTTATAGAAAGGAAGGTCTAAATTACAGTACCAAGTTTTTATCGAAATTTTATTTTATTTCAATCCTACGAATTTTGGTCTGGAGCGAAAAAATTCAGGGATTCGCACATTTAGTCATTTGTGTAATCGAATAAATTTTAGAATTAGTTTTTATAGAAAGGAAGGTCTGAATTACAGTGCCAAGTTTTTATCGATAGGAAGGTCTGAATTACAGTACCAGACTACTGCCTTATTTTTTGATATCCTATTTCTTGTTAATGTGATAGAAAACTGTATTAAGTATCAGAAGAAACGAAATAAGAAAAGTATAAGTATACTGCAAAAATTAGTAAGGTTGTTCTGGATAATAAAAAATTATATATTCAGGTTAATTCATACCAGATTACTTTTATTTGCGAATTTTTATCTTATTTGTGTTTTATATTTATTTATATTGGTTGCAAATCACTGATCAATGATGACGAAAGCGTATCGAGAAAAGTGTAAAGTCAGGATGAACGTCTTTTGATCAATATTGAAATTGGAACCAGAAATTTCTCCTCCGCAGCAAAGAGTGTTATAAAAAGAGCAATTGGGGGTTGATAAAGAAGACTTGGATGGAAGAAGGTTAGATAAGAGAGTTCTATGTACGGTGATATCACGAAGAAGTAAAAATATTCATGGTGATAGAAGTTTGTCGAGGGAAATATGAAACTGCGAGGGATATGAATTTGATTCAGGAAATTTTCCATTCCCTACATGGGGTAGTATGAAGCTAATATTGTCGAGGAATAAAAACACTCGACGACGAAATTTTTTTACATAAATTATTAATATTATCTCGAAAACAAAATTAAGAGGAAAAGAAACATTTTATTATCTATTTCAAAATTAATTCAAGCTTCTTTTATTTATAATTTTCAATTTAGACCAAATAGCAGAATTAATATCGAAACTAAAAATAAATCTACTGTATATAAATGATAATTATTATCCAGTATAATGAAAATAAATAAATATCTATAATTACATTTACCTCTGAATAGAAATCTACGTTTAATAATTACAAAATAAAAATAATCAAACCAACCACCACATAAATTCTACACCCTTAATATCCTACATATTAAAATCCAATAAATTCCGATAAAATAAGAACATTAACCAAACCATCGATAAAAAAAGAAAGTAATGTCCAAAATACACGACTAAAATTTTTGCCAAGTATTTCGCGTTTCACCCCATTACGATCTCTCCTCTTCTCACGCGATTCAGCCCAGACACGCGTTCTATACACGAGCCTGGTCCGATCGGATGATCCCGACGAGTTTAGCAATTTGCAAATTGGATTCGACGAGAGACAGGTAAGAAACTTCCCTTTTAATGGACCACCGGAAACGCCGGCCATGCGATGCACCGTGGAAACTTGCGAAATCGAAGGCACAGCCACGAGAGAACACGGTACCTTCGACGGCGCTGATCGTGTGATATTAATATCGGTGCAAGTTTCAGCAGCCTGTTCCGCCAGGATAATTAAGTGTACTTCCGAATTTTTGCCCGCGTAACGGCGTGTCGGAGTTTAATCAAACTGCCGGGGAAACGAGTTTCGACCCCGCAGAAATTTCCATCCCCGTGTCGGGGTTGGCGTCAGAGGAAAGGCGTCAGGTTGGTCGAAGACCAACCTTTTCGTGGTGTACAGTCTCGGCTGGGAAATTTGGGGTTAACTTTAGTTCATTCCAGAATTCTTCTTCCGATTTTAATAAGCAATTATTCTGGTTTTTGGGTGATTAGTGGTGAGAATTTAGATAACTTTGGGAATATCGAAAGGAGTGGTGTTGAAGTTTCTGTTTCGGTTGTTTGAGAAAGATTTGGTAAAGGATATTAAAGTTGAAATTCTTTGGAATTGAGTTAAGATATTAGTGAAAGTTTTGAGAATATATTGTAATTTTTATTCTTGACTTGTGTAAAAATTTGATGAAAAAGATATCAAAAATGCTTTTCATGAAAACTCTATGATATGAAACAGAATTTTAATATCGTATCGAATAAGCTATAAAAAAAATCGAATTATAAAATTCCTCTACTATATTAAAATTAGTAACGAAGTTTTTTCGTACCAAGCGAAATTATTGAAATTTTAATTGCAATAATGAATGAAGTTAAATGAACTCTGATATGAAAATCACGAAACATCTGAAAATTGTGCAAAACAACTCAAAACACGAACCTCACTGTAAATTCAAATAAATTGGGGAAAAAGTTCAAGAAATTATAAAATACTTCCACCATAGAAAAATTAACAAGGAAAGTTTGTTATATGGAATAAAAAATACCGTAAGATAATATAGTCGAAATTTTCATTACAATAATGGAAAAACTTGAATAAATATAAATACGATATAAAAGAGGAAAAAAGAAATGTACGATATTCTTATCGAAACCACTCTAGATTATCTGATCAATTAACACAGCTGAGGTAGAAGAGTCTAGCCATAACTACGTGATGAAATTTCTATACAGAGCCACGTATTCGACATCCTAAACAATTTCTGAGACATCTCCATTGCACGCGACACGATGACAGCGACGCAGCACTTTTTCTGCGCGAAATTCCTTAACAAGGGAGGCAAGATCCGACGACCCTGAGTGGCTGATCCCTCTCGAATACCTTACCTCCACCTTTCTTCCGCTACTTTCTCTTCCGGGGACCCTTTCGTTCGGCAGAGGGTGAAGATCCACCGCCTCATTGACCCGGTGTCTAATGAGCGCACACCTGAGTGCTTCTAGACAAGTGGATCTGCACTTGCATCCGCCACGGTGTCTGGATACCGACGTGTACATCGTGACATCACAAAGATGCGGCCATGATGAAGGGTTAGGGTGGCAACAGGGTTGAAAGTGACAGAAACGGTGAACGTTGCGATCTTTGATACCTCAAACTTGCAGAGATATTCCGAGCACTTGCAAGAATTTTTGGAAATATTTTTTAAACAGTTTACAACATTTTTCAGTACAATTTTAAATTAATAATGTCGTGATATTATATTTCTTATTATTTCTTTAGAACATTAACTGGAGAATTATTTAAAAAATTCTGGTATATAAAAGCTCCATAGAATTATATTTAAAGGTTAATACTAGAAATATAGTGAGTAATAAAAAATTTAAGGTGTAGCTGGACGATCAAGAAATATCAAAATTCTTCGATGTAATTTTATTCGACAGAATTTCTTTAAGTTATTGTTCAATAAATATTTATACGAGATGAGAAACCTATTCTAAAAATTCTGCCAGTCCAAATACATAACTGAATTGTCAATCCTTGAATACTAATCTCGATATATAAAATTTTTATTTCCAGTAATTATCAGCGAAAAAATGGAACTGTATTCCGATGTATTAATTAGGGAAATAGAAAAAAAAAAAAAAATACAATTTATTTCCCACAAAAATTATTGGAAATATGTCAGTACCGGAAAATACGATGGAGCATTACAGAGTAAATATTAATATAGAATAACGTTGAGTTTCAAGGAACGCAGTTGCCAGTTGAATATGTCACACGAAAGCCCGACGGTTCAGCGGATCGTTATCAATTTTCCGTGCAAATGAACTTGAAATTCGTTACAATTACGTTGCAAAAAGTGCGACGCTGCGACTGTGCCTTTTATTTCGGCCGCTCGCGCTCGCCAAGCCCAAATGCAGCAGAAATTCTAACGCAGCATGGAACGTGCAATCTCGAGTAATTAAAGTTGAAATTTAACCTTGGACCGCGACGTTTTTACGTTATTTAATTCCCCGCGCTGTTCGTTAAGTGATTCGACGGAACTGCAAAATTACGTTTAGAAAAAAAGGCGGAAAAGGGTCGGGGGGAGGGAGATGGACGAAATTGTACGAAAAGCAACGACGTTTAACGAGAATTTTTAGGGATTACCGTTAAAACGCGATTCCCCGAACAATGCCGCTGCTCGCGCGGAAAAATTCGAAAAACCTAACTGAAACATTGAAATTTGAAACATGAAATTTTCACTCTAATTGCACGCTTTGCATAATGCACTATGCTAATCACTGCGATGCAACTGCACCGTATATTTCTGCATACGAGCTCCGTAATTGCGGAATGGGCGGACGTGTAAGCTAAACCTCTGTGTAATAGAATTTTTAGTCCTTGTCTCGAATGTTTGTTAACAATTAAACGAACACGCGAGAATGGTTCGGACAATGAGGCTTAAGGAGAGAAAAAATATTTTACGTTATGCAGAAATATAGTATATACATGCGAATATACACATATTATGTTTTTTTTTTAAATATACATTATCTATAGAATGTAAAAGTATAGAGCGACAAAGAATTTATATATGTATTCGATTTTAGAACGAATATCAGATATTTCACGTAAAATATCTATTGTCCAAAACACGATGTTTAAAAAATATTTCTACAAGTTACACGAATGATAATGAAACGTATCTTAATAATTAAGTAACGAAAGAAGAGAGAAATATTTCGATAAATCAAACTACTTAAAAAAAAAAAATAGCGAAAAATAAGGTGTTTCTGTTATTTCGAGTTTCGCTCAAGTGTGAGTTAGAAACGAATGAACAACGCGTATGGAGAGTGTAACATGAATACAAAGGGCTGTTCTGAAAACGAATATTCAGCGAATGAAATACGAATTTCGCGGGGGAAAAAATAGTGTTTTCGAGAAGACTAAGCGATTCTCGTCGACGCGACGAATAAAACGCTTTTACCAATTTTTACGATAAATGCTTGTCAAAAAATATCCATCTCTACGTTACCATTCTCTTCGCACACTGTTCGCTATTATAATGCTACAACAAAATGTAATTCGATTTCATCGGCATTGTAGCCTGTCACAATCAAACGAGCATAAAAGAACAATATTCCGTTGAAATTTCCAGTTTCGTCTAATTCGCTGTTTCGGTTGGAAATATACAGATATTTCTGCGAAATATTAGGTCGTCTCATAAATTCGTTCCGGTTTTTACTTTTACCATTTAAAATTATACGTCGAATAAACCTTTAAATATTAAGAAAAAATTTAGTCGTCCTTTTGTTCTACGACTTCTTCCTATTTCGTTGACAAAGACGTTAATCATCGATATGGTTTATAAATTGTGACGAGGAATGTAAATATCACCGCGAACGACCTTATGGGACGACCTAATATATTAATATATCAAATGAACTGTTCCAGAAAATAATATCAATTTTACAAAAAGTGAAAGGGCTAGAAATTTCAAAAAAAAATTCTAGAATTCTCATTATTCGTCGAGTTCGACCGCTTCGCTGCTCTTATTCCCGATCCGCCAGTAGTAAAACCAACCATTAGTCCGGCCTCCTGTACCAATCTCCGAATTTCGGCGAAAATTCTGACTTTTACCGTGCAGGAGCAGTCAGACTCACCCCTGTTTCTCCCCGGCCATCAGCCAGACACCTCCGACGATTACTATCATCCATAAACTCCCCGTCCCACGCCAATAATCCTCCGTTGATCCAAATTCACCGCTCCGCCGTTTTTCAACGACCCGACCCAGGTCCAACCCCTCGCCCTGCACCCCCGCCGCCTTCATGGATACTTTACGGTCGCGTTACTTTTACGAGAGCGAACTTCTGCAGTCGATTGTACCCGGTGTATCCACTCGAGGTACCGCTGTGCATGCACGTGCACACAGACACGAGCCGGGGGGTGAGCACCTTTTCCCACCCCGTACCATTCGACGTTGCAACGCCGCGAACACCCCATCTCCAGCCCCTTCAGGGTCTCACCGGGCTCTTTCTCTTTCCTCCGTGTGTCTGCGTGTCTGCGCCGGCTATACATATGGATGTAGCTGCATCGCGTAATTAGAGCGAGACGTGCTCAAAGAGCCGGCGCGACCCTCTCTCTCACCCCGCGCCTCCTCCCGCTGTAAAATCCGTCGCGACGCGATCGTTCGTCCCTTTATCGAGGAATTCGACAAGTTTCAGCCCACGCCGCCTCCCACACGCTCCAACTTTCGTCTCGCCGCTGAACTTGCCTGTAGTTCTTTTCCAGACGCGACGTGTCTGAGTGAGCATTATTCCTTTTCTCTCTCTCACTCTCTTTCTCTCTCTCTTCGGTTTCTTTTCGTCTTCGCGGTTATGGGGATGTTGAGAGAGAGAGAGAGAAGGGGTTGAGGTGGCAAGATTTTGTGGTTTAGAGGTTTTGAACATGTTTACGATCATAACTGGAGAATTTTAAAAAACGTAATTCGAAAATATTGGGTCGTTCAAAAAGTAATTCGTTTTTAAAAAATCGCAGAAGCCGTAAAAGGCGTGATCTGATACAACCGACGATCCTCTCACGGCTGACAGAAGATAGAACGAATATTTAAAAAGAAAAAAAAAAAAATGGTTCACGTTGAATAAGTATTATTATACTAAAAGTCGCAAAAGCCGATACACAAACAATCAAAATCGCGGCGTGATCTATTTTGGGTCTTTGGGAAAGCAATTTCGTTTTCTTTTTTTTTTTATGCGGCTGAAGTGAAAGGGCAGAGGTGGAATGAGTGATACGAGATCATGAAAGTAAATTGCGAAATTAAAAATATCAAGCATCGATATGTTATGCATAGATATTATAAGTATTTAATAGCGATGAAGAAATGGAGTATAAGAAATAGGTATTAATAGTGAATTGACGAGAATTGTTCGTGTAACAGGGAAGTTTTTTCAATGTGTATTACGTACGAGGAAGACTATAGAAAAGAATAAGGATATATGAACTATGCTGGTTGAGGGAGATGAAAGATGTTCCCTAAGGGCCACGTAAGCACAGTTCCCTAAGTAATAGTATCCTCTTTGTATAAAGGATCCCTTCTAACCCCAAATGACAAGAAAAAATTTAGACCTCGACTATTATCTGTAATATCTAAGCAGCAGATATTTCAATATAAACCTACTAAAAATATAATTCTTACGTTGCCAAAAATTAGTAATCTTTAGTATTAGAAAGAAATGGAAATATCGAATAATTTTATTCTAACGACTGTCACTTTCGGTAAATTTTAATTATATAACAGTACCAGTAATGTTAATAATAATGATAATCTAATTAGGATCCGTTCTTTTAATATTTTTTAGTTATTTTTTTAATAAATTCGATATAGCCGAAAGATCAAGAAACATATTTTTCTCTAACCTTTTGTGTAACATTTTTCGAATCTATGGAGGTCTTTGTAAAAAGATCTAATAATGTACAGGCAACTGTTGTAATATTCGCTAACGATGACAAAACGCCGAACGAAAAATGTAACGATACTTGATCAGGTTGCGAAACGACTTTCTACACCTTTTTGCCTTATTTATCAGAGAATAAAGGATCTGGAAAGAAAGAATTCCGATTCTTGTCATTTTCATCGACTGGCACATTCCTTTATCAGAGGTATTCAAAGTACAAAAGAGACTGCTCCTTACGAGCACAGAGCGAAACATGATATTACGGAACGAAGCATAACAATTGGATTTTTCTGTCTCCCTTTATTTGTCTTCCAAGCAGCCTATAAATTACGAAACTCCTCCAGCAATTTTGAAGAAATTTCCATGCATATTCCATGATATTGAAAGAAACGTTGCGTTACATTTTCTATATTACAATTCCAGTTAACGTATCCGAATTGAAATAGTTGAAAACAATTGGAAAGAATACCGAAGAAAGAATATTTAATTTTTTACAATTTTTTTAAAAAGCATCTAAAACTTCAGATGCAGATAAAAAAAATTTCGATTCTTCTCAGAATTTAGTATTTAATTTATTTTCATTTATATAAAATATAAAAAAGTAACCACTTCGATCGCTCTTCCACGAATTTTACAAATCAAAATCGTGATAAACTTATGATACACCCGAAACAGTGAATTATTAAAAATTCGACTATATTCGGAATAACGCAGAAATTTAAATGATAAATATAAGTCACGATAAACCTTCGATACACCCGAAAGAGAGAATTGTTGAAAATTCGACTATAATCGGATTGACGCAGAAATTTAAATGATAAATATAAATCACGATAGACTTATGATAAATCCGAAACAGAGAATTATTAAAAATTCGACTATAATCGAAATAACGCAGAAATTTAAATTATAAATATAAATCGCGATAAACCTACGATACACCTGAAACAGAGAATTACTAAAAATTCGACAATAATCGGAGTGACGGAGAAATTTATATTACCAAAGGAACTAGGACAATTTTCTCGCAGCTTATGTCCATTTTCCCGCGCCGCGATGGCGGCTGTTGCCTCGATATCGCTTTTACGTTCCATCGCGAGAACGATATCCGGTATACCTTCTGGCCTGCAATTGCAGCCTCGCCACAAAATGTGCTTCTTGCTAGTCATCCGCGGAAAATTGTATGAGATTACGAAGATACGAGGGGCCCTGTGCCGCTGGCGTAATGCGAAAATACTCCCTCTTTCGGCTAATGCTTTTTACGAGCTACGTTACTTTGCAACCGTGCTCCCTTGTCGCGATGTTATTATTATGGTTCTAGGTATTTATTTCGGGGAAACATTTTTTTTTTTAAGGCCGCACCGCTGACCCGTGTTACTTACATATCTAATACACCTCGCGGTTGACGAGAAGGGATGCATGTAATCTCGCTGCAGCCTACTGTAATATAAACTTGCAATTTAGTGCAGCTGTTGTAAATTCTGGTAACTGTCCTGGTTTGTTGCTTCATCGTTTTTTCCGTGGTTATAAAGAGAGAAAGAGAGAGAGTTACCTGGTCAGATGATTCGAGAAATTTTCTAACTAAATGAATATTTAGAAGAAGAAATTTCAGGATATTCGGAATAAAAATATTTTGAAGTGCACCGTGGTTCCATAGTTAGTATTCAAAATTTAATAATAGAGAAGATGTTACGCGGTTCTCGACCGATGAAATGGAACATGCTTCGAGTGCTATTCGAATGTTTAAAATTGACGAATTTGAAACAAAAAGTGGTCCATTAGAAGGGTTTGTTATATATTTCAAGAATGCCCGGTGGAATTAGTTTTTCACTCGGATGAAAATATAAATCGAAGCAAAATATGTTTGAAACGTGTATAAAATATTTCACAGAATTCATTGAACGACTGTTTCACAATTCTGCAAAAAAAATATAAAATGTAACAGAATACGTTTAACGCTCTCTCCTGGAATGAATTGTTCAGTTTGATGAAAATACAGGATTTAACGGAATACATTTGAAAAATGTGTATACTGAGCAGTAACTTTTAGAATTAATTTTTCAATTCGACCAAAATATAAAACGTTCGAAAATATTCCATGTACTATACTTAGCAGTATTTCCCGGGATTAATTTTTCAATTTAACAAAAATACAGGAGATTTCAAAGTGCAATTCACAATATCGCTCGGAATTGATTCACGAATTTAGTAAAATTATAAAACACGACAAAACACGTTTTCTAACTCCGATAAAAATATAAGTAGTGACTGTAAAATGTTAGAGAAGTATATGACACGATTAATTTCTCGAGTATAGAATAATTAAGAAAAGAAAACCGACAAATTAAATCACTATCGCTTAGATATTCCCAAAAAGCGGTCGCACTGCGGAAATTTTCCTCGCAAGCTCGAGAAAGCGCGAGTAAAATGTTTTACCACTTAGAAGGAATATGTTCTATGCTCTTTACGGGCTCAAAGCGTTTCGCGTAAATCTTACGTGGCCATTGCCAAATGCAGCTGCCTTTTCGAGCACATCTTTTCACCGAAGCATCCTGAATAATAAAACAGCTTTTAAAGATCGCTCAAAAAGAACCGTCTGTGAGACCGCCTAACTCGTCTTTCAAGTCGCCTAACGCCATCTTGCCGAATCGATTCTTGATCCATCACCACCGTCTACGAATCTTCGATCGTGACAATTTCCAGGAAGACAATTCGCATCGAAACAATTCGTCCCGTATTAAGCCGAATGCTTTTCCCGAGAAAGCAATCGCCAAGTTCCCGACAACTTTCCATGGGGATGAATCTTCCGGCTGCGTAGTTTCATGAATAGAAACAAGTGCTACTCGTTTGCGTAACTTCTAATGAGCTATGAAGATGCAAAACGGGGAATAATGAGACGACTAATCATTATTCCATGTTTGCCTTATGAGACCTGCCTTTAAAGTTTCCTAACTGTTGAAATGCAATCGGGATTGCGGGATAACGTTACCATTTCCCATCTGGAACACACGTCTGTCATATCGTAATAAAATAAACGCGTGTCATGAAACGTCATATATTTATTTTCTTAGCGATGCAATGGTTGGAGAAATTAGAAAAATTAGGGATCTTAGATAGAACTGCAGTTTGTATTGCTCGTTAATAATAATTTCTGCTGTGGATATTCCAAAGATTTATGTAGCATAATTCATTTCACTTATGTAGATTGTATGGTAAATTATTATATTCGATTATATTTGAATAAAAGGAATTTTGATAAATGAAAGGTCAAACTAAACTCACAATCGAGTTATTAACAATTAATAGATATTTATTCAGAGAAAATCGTGGAATAATTATTTATCGCGTTATAACTACTAATTATTAATTCGAATGAAAGGAATTATGATAAATGAAAAGTCAGACTTACCTCACAATCGAGTTATTAACATTAACAATTCGAATAAGAGGAATTTTGATAAATGAAAAGTCAGATTTATCTCACAATTGAGTTATTAACAATTAATAGATATTTATTCAAAGAAAATTATCGAAACAATAATTTATCGCGTTGTAATTATTAATTATTAATTCGAATAAAAGGAATTTTGATAAATGAAAAGTCAGGCATATCTCACAATCGAATCATTAATAATTAACAGATATTTATTCACAGAAAATTGTGGAAATAATAATTTATCGCGTTATAATTACACTTATACTAGCTTCAAAAACAAAAAAACAAGAATTCTAATCGGTAATAAATCTAGAACCTGATAATTATCCTAAAGGAATTTACCGGTTTTACAACCCTGCGATTCGATAAATTACAGGACATTCGTCACATAAAATTATATCATACGTATTAATTACCACTGATTACGGGACAAATTACAGAGTAAAGACTACACTCGAGAAAGTAAATTTCCAAGCTAAATATCCAATGAAACGCAAAAGAACGTCGCAGAAAATCGCAGGAAACAACTATACTCTCCAACTATCCGCGCAAAAGATGATAGGCCTTGGCTCTGGCTCTGGCTCAAAGCCTCTCCCATTTTCACCGATATTAAGCAATTCAGGGAACATTTCAAGATCCAACCGCGCACGCCTCCCAGATGACGAGGCACGAGCCTCGAGATAGAGATCGCAACACGGAGCACGCGAAATGCAAATTCGCCAGCGATTCCCGTCGCCCGGAGAGATAGAGGGACAGAGAAAGAGAGAAAGAGAGAGATCGACGGCGAGGAACACGGAGAGAAGAGAGATGAGAATAAACTTTCGAATAATTCCGTCGACGCGACGTCGTTCGCGGCGTACCTAGACGCTTACACGCTTCGAGCGCAGGCATCGCGACGCGAGAAAACTTCCACGCAACTTATCACGTGGAAAAAGGTCACGAGTTCGGAATTAATTCGCCGTTTCCATGAATCGTTTTCCCTACCCATCGATCGGCCAAGGGTTCGAGATACCAGGAGAGAATGGAACCACGAGGGAAGCCGGCTCCACGTGAACCGGCTAATTAGCTAATTAAGAGCGCGAACAACAGCCGCGACGAGGACACGGTGCCGTCTTCCCGGCGCGAACGCCAGGAGAAAGCGGTCGGAAATTGGAAAATTAAGCCCGAACGAGATGGGCAGCAGCAGTGGTGTAGCCTTACCAAGTTTGGCCGAAAGCCGGGACAATTGTTAGATCGGGTTTTATGTAAATCGGTGAAGTGAGTCGTAAGGGATTATTTAGGGAATTTTGTAGGTGTTTTTGAGGGACAGAATTGGACGTGAGTGGTAAAAGAATTGAAGATCAATTGAATAACTGTCATGATTATATTACTCGATGAATTAAGGACTAAATAGACGATTTAATTGTTAAGAATATTGCGTAACGATTGGTAATGAACGTGAGTGGTAAAAAAGTTGAAGTTAAATTAGATAGCTATCATGACTCTAGAGATTTGAATTTTAGGTATTAGAAAATTATCTAGATTAATAGAAGGTAATTTTGGTTGACAGAATAGAATGAGCATAGTAGAGACATAGATGGGATTAATTAGGTTCCCAATTTTATTGTTTAATTATATACCATCTAATTTTTTGTGAAACAGTTTATATTACTGGATGTATTAAGGACTCAAGAGACGATTTAATTGTTAAGAATATTCCATAACGATTGGTAATGAACGTGAGTGGTAAAAAAGTTGAAGATCAATTAGGTAGTTGGTGTAACTTTCCAAAATTTGGCCGAAAATCGGGGATAATTGTTAGATAGGGTTTTATGTAAATCGGTGAAGTGATTCGTAAAGGATTATTTAGGGAATTTTGTAGGCGTTTTTGAGGGACAGAATTGGACGTGAGTGGTAAAAGAGTTGAAGATCATTTAGATAGCTACCATAACTCTAGAGATTTGAATTTTACGTTTCAGAAGATTATCTTGATTGGTAGAAGGTGTTTTTGGTGGACAGAATAGAATGAGGATTGTAGAGACTTAAATAAGATTAATTGGGTTCACAATTTTATTGTTTAATTGTATACTATCTAATTCTTTGTGAAACAGATTATATTTGAATTTAGATTTATCGATATACTCACGATTTTTTATTCGCTGTTCGATATATTAAAAACTAAATAGACGATTTAATTACAAGAATATTTCGTAATGATTTTCAAAATTGAATTGACAATTATTCATAAGCGTACTGCAGTTTCTACAGCATAATTATATTTTTACATTTTCATATTACACATTTTAACATTTTCGGGGTGTACTTCCAACCTGAAACACTAACCTCAATTAAAATAGGAAATTTAAAGTCCACAACGAATAAAATCATCACCAGATTCACTATTACACAGTTAACACACCATGACTACTAAAATTCCTCAACCAAGCTAAAAAAAATTCGTGTCAAAACTCAAGTCAACCGACACAAAATTTAAGGACCCCACTTCCCTCTTCGCATCATTAATTTTAACATCACATACTCTTCATCGTCCGCTAAAAGTTCCAGCCTCCATTAAAATTCCATCCTCGATCTCCAATTTCAAAAAAAGAAAATCCTGCGTTCCAGCGAGGTTTCATTTTCAACAAACTCCATCGTGGTATCTCATTTCAACGTGCTTAAAAAACACGACAACACGACCAAGGAAATAAACAGCCCCGAAACTCTCAAACGCAGGAACTGCGCACACATATACAAACGTACAAGGGTACATAACATACACGAGTCGTAAACTGCATTCGACCAAAGGGACCAGCTCAGCCAATCGCGATTTTCATTCCGCCAGGGCCAGTCGAACGAACGCCGAACGAAAGCAATCGTGTACGGAGTTTCATACACAAAACATATTTTCCAGCGATCGCGGAAATTGCGTGGATGCGCCGGAAGCGGGCCGAGAAGGTATTCCAGCGTCGCGACGAGATCGCGCTAAATTGCCCCCGTTGAATTGCTGGCCGTCGCGAAGGGGTAGCACGGGGTGCAAAGACGTTCTTCCCGATTGAGTTTTACGAGGCGTTCATGTCACGTGCAAGTAAAACGATAGCGCCTATGGTTACGCTCCGAGAAACTGCGAATGCCTCGTAAAAGCCAGCAGAAGTGGAAGATTTTGGGAATCGAGAGAAGGTTGGCTTTCCGGAAGAAGTTTCCACTTTTTTCGGGGTTGAAATGTCTTGGATAAGTGGTGTTTCTGGAGGAATGCGGAGCTCTATTTTTTTAGATAAGTTTCGTGCGAGTTGGGGTGCGTTTGAGCTGGTTATTGTGATAAGATTTTTGAATTGAGGTTAAAGATTGGTGATTGAGTCGTACTTCGATGAGAAAAAAGGAGGTTTCGGAGATATTTTTTGAGACGCGATCATACGAAATTGTTTAAAATTATTGTAGATACAGAGTGTTGTAATGCAAGGATAAAATGAGGTGTTAAATTCCGAGATATGGGGTAAAAATAAAACAAGAAGATAATTTAATGTTTTGTTTGGTATCGAGGAGAAAATAATGGAAGTAACATTTTTCCATGAGGCAGTTGTTGCTGTTATAATTGATTGATAATTCATTAACTTCTGTATATATCGAAAATGTTTTTATATAAGGAAAGAAATATATTCAGATATTTCAGTAGTTGAAACAAATAATAATCACCACTAAATTATACTGCTATATCTACATAATAAAACAAGCTAAATAAAACCGAAATCCATTTAAATAATTTATTCATTAGAAAGAAATAATTGAAACAAAATACTCATTAACGTTACCATTAAACGATTAAACAATTACCAAATAACAAAAATCAATTTGGAGAAGAAAATCGTACTTTTTTATTTCTTTGTCTGGAATGACAGTCTGTAGATAATCGACAAAAATACGAAAAGAGGTAAATTCCAAAGGAGACGAGAGATCGGTGGAGGATAAGATTACTGAAAGTAGAATCTAAAGAATTTTTTCGACTTTGGTGAATTTCGAGGAAGGAATTTTCTCGATTTCGAGAGCAGCTGCAGACGACTTTCGAAAGTGGTCGTCCGAACGAAGAAACTGACGTGGAATCTTGGCTAACTTCCGGATATTTTATTTCGTATCACTTTTAAGCCATGCGCAGGGACAAGTTATCCCAGGGAAAGACACGCGAGTTGTGTTTCCAACTATTATCAGATATCGAGGAAGAAGTTGGATAAGTCGCGAGTTTCGTGTCCGGTTTGATCGACTTCGCGAAAGATTGGGCGAGTGAGCCATTAAGAAATGAAACGAGGACGTCACGGTTTTTCTGACGGGGAAACTTCGTGGAGAGAGAAAGAAACCGACGGAAAAAGCTGGACTCTGGCATAAGTAAGGAAGAAATTAGGTAAAGGCAGTGCGGTGCACTCTTGCAAAAGCGAATTACTTGCGAAGTTGCTTTTTCTAATGATTTTAGGGAAGCAATGATACAATTTGGTTAGAAATTCTATTATTAACTGACATAATCGTTTTCTAAAATTTAATAATATATTGTAACTTATAATATTTAAAATTTTTATATTTTATTATACATATACTATATTATTATATTTGNTAATTAATATTTTCTAAAATTTTCGACAATTAATTTTTAATTTTTAATGTCGATTTTAAAATTGGTTCATCTTTGATACTTATATAAAAATTACTTGCCTACATGTCGAATCCTATGATCAATTTATAAATTAAATATTCCCCTGCAATGGAAACAAATTTCAGTGTAAAGAGAATGATTGAATTCTATTTTATATTCTTTTAATTTAAACATAATAAAATGTAGAAAAGCAAAAGTGTCGAAACTAAGTAATTATCATTTTATAGAACACTCTTTGGGCTATTGAAAACGCGAATCTCGTGAAAGTAAATATAGTAATTAACCGCGATATTTCGTGCTCGTTTTCTTCGTGTATATTTCGCTTTCCTCCACGGTAAATTTCATACTGAAATTCTTCCAGCTTCGTTCAATTACTTTATGACGTGAACTCGAACTTGGGAAACTTTATTCGCTCTTGCTGCAGAGAACGAAGAATTTTATCTCAATTTATCCGTTAAATTCAACTTCCTAAAGTATCATCAGCTTTTAACGCTAATTGAAAGTCACTTATATCCTTTTCTACGTCATACGAGGACCATTAAACCGGAATTACAGAAGTCCTTGCTGCGTTGCTCAAGTATGCAACAACCATAACACGTTTACACATTACCATTACGGTTTCACTTTTTCAATTACCACCATTACACCGACAATTCCAATATTTTTTAACTGCAATAATTTAATTTCTCGAATCGCGTTATCTTGCAATTTAATAAAAAGAAAGGAAAGGAAATTTCTCAATTACCATGATTACACCGACAATTCCAATATTTTTGAACTACAACAATTTAACTTCACAAATCACGTTATCTCCCGCAACTTAAAAAAAAAAAAAAAAAGAAAAGAATCCGAAGAAATATCGTGAAAAATAGAAATACTTGTTACCATAGATATTACCAGTTTCGTCAATTACCGTAATTACACCCTAACAATTCCAATATTTTTCAACTACAATAATTTAACTCCACAAATCACGTTATTCCGCAATTAAGAAAGAAAAGAAATATCGCGAAAAATATTCAGCAATTATGCATAATGAAAAAGGGCGTAAGGGAGAGGAGAAACATTCTCGGAACGGAGTTGGCACGTTCATCGAACGGCCCTAAATTTCGCGACTAAAAAGCAAACATCCGGAACAGCTGATGCACTTCGTCGGTGTCTCTGTGTACACGTATTTATTTTCACCAACGAGACAGCGGCGCGATTCACTCGAACACGACCGCGTAACATCGTTTCTATTTCGATACAGATGTACCAACAGCTTTTTGGATCGCTCCTCGCGCTGCTCGAGAGCTAGATTTACGGTGATCGATTACCGGTGCACCGGCGGAAAATTGCTGCCTCGGCGACTGGCTAGCGCAGAGAAACGAAAATTACGAGTCTCTCACCATTAGCTGATTGATATGATCGAGAATAATGGGCGGATCGAGAGATTGCGGGCAACTGGAACGTTAAAACGCGGCTCCAGTGTTTACACTCTTCGGGAAAAATTGGGGCCTGCGGGAAAATTGCTCCCTCGTTTCGCTGAAACAACGATGTTCTTTGTTTAAAGGAACGGGCAAGCGATTTTTTCTTTTTACACCCGAGAATCGAGGAAGATGTACAGTCGATCGGGAAAATATTCCAACTAGCGTGTGATTTGCTTTTTCACTTTACACCCTCATTTTCTAATCACTGTTATAAATATATTATGGTATATTCTGTTCTATTATATATTATATCAAAAGGTGTTATTGTAATATTATATCGTATTATATATATGCTTTTGGATACGTTTATTTCGTTGCAAATTAATTCATTAATCTGAATTACAAGTTATCAGTAAATCAGGGAGTTATATTTTATACAATGAAATGTTTGTTATTTATATCGTTATGTGTATGTTGCACTGTATTATAACGAATTAAATACTATCTTCATTAATTACCAATCATACTGAGTATTATCGGTATAGCTTCATTTAAAATACAGCACATAAATTTAAATTCCACGAGCGGTATGAATACTTTTATGATCGATTGTACGATGCTGATAAATTAATTACCGATAATTTCACTTTCTTCCAGAATTGTAATTAATCGTGTTCTATAGATGAAGTATCGTAGGTTCAATGATTTATTGCGAATCGCTTCCAGACTGAATCTTTTAAAATAGGGAATCAAAAACCAATTCGTACGATTTTTGAAAAGTTGAAAGAAGAACGAAGAATACTTCAGAAAAAATTCTATAGATTCCCCGAAATTTATTTTTTACTATAGAGTATGCAATCTAATCGGAATTTCGGTGAAATTCGTGAAACTTTCGTGGGAGAATTTCATGTTCTCCGATTAAGCACGTTGCCCACTTCCGTTCTGTTCAGGGGGTTCAAAATTGAGTGAAAAATATCGAATCACAGCGAGAGCTGAATCGAATTACGAAATTGCCGTGGCACACACGTATCGAAGTTAATATCACGCGACGGTGAAATGTCGATAAAGAAGCATCGACTGCACCAACACTGTGCTACAAAGGATCGTTTAATGTAACAAACTCAACATCCTTCTCTACCCGATTTAATATCAACCATTTTAACCCCGCAAATTCGCATTTTCGATATTTCGCCAACTCGAAAATATAAACCGAAATTAATAATAATTTACATATTAATTCACTGCTTCGAAGTTAATAATATTCGATCCAGTTTTTATTTCAATACTTATTTAATATTTACTTGTTTATCTAATAAATGAATAATATCTGTAATTACACGTGTTTAAACTCTCCTTCTTTGTTTTATTAACACTCAAAGCTAATATTTGTACTGATTAGTAGTGAAAATTAATAACATTCCGAATAACACTTATTCACCCCCTTTTACCTCGTGTTTATTACTAACCAAAACTAAAAAAAATAGACAGAATTTGATCCCCTGTTCATTTACATCCCTTCTACTTATTCCAACGACTACGTACTCAAAATTAACGATACTTTAAACATATCTTTCACCTTCCACTCCAGATAATCGAGTTACACCCTGTCAAGAAACAAGCAACTCGCAACCAGCAAACACACGCACCCTTCGTTAAATTTCCCCTGCATCCTCGAGCCCGAGGAAGACGTATCCCAAGCTATTCGAATGTAACGCGAATCGCATAACGACCCGCGGAAACACTTTTCACAAGCTTACCAGATCATCCGGCAACGATTCCTATGAATAAACCTACAGGGACGCGTCGGCGCCGTTGTAAAAGTACTCCTCCCGACTTTCTTTCTCTTCCGTGCACGCGTTTCCCTCCCAGAAGGATCTTTTTCTTGCTCCTCTTCCATTCGTTCCATCGGATAATGATCGGCCTTCCTTCCACCAGCCGTTCGTAACCCGGTTTCAAACGAGATAGCCGTCTTCACGGCAACTTTTCTACACCGTCGTTCGCCGTTTCGCGAACGTGAACGGGCGAGAAGTATAACGAGTTTGCCTAACTAAAAATCGCCGCGGCGAAAGGGCGGAAAGAAACGGATGCTCCGGTGTCTATTTAGCGAAATGGGGTATTTGTTTCGCCGACGAACACGAACGAAGAGAAAGAGAGAAAGATAGCTGTCGACGGCAGCCATTTTCATGCGAAATTTCCGCGTGTCTGGCAATCTGTAACATCGTTCCCGTCATCCTCCACCTTTATTTCCCTCGCAATAACTTCTCTGTCTCGTTAGCTATTTCATCCCTCTTCGTTCTCTATTCCTTTCGCCAGCTTTTTCACCTTTCCCGCCATTTTTTCCCTTCGCGCCTCTTCATTTCTCACGTACTTCCGGCAGACGTTAATCAACTCCGCGATACCCCGGCTATTCTATTCGTGTTCTTCCGTCGTGGTCCTGATTCGTTCAGGTAAACGAGAGCCAGCGACAAAATGGCTGACGAGGCTGTCGCATCGGTAATTGAAGCGGCGAGAGGGTAAATGTTTAATCGACTGGGTGAAATATGTTTTCATTACTGTTCGGGATATTTCTCGCTTCGTGATCGAGTTTCTATTGCGGTGCAGATATCCTGTCTTCGTTTAGAGTTATTATTACATCCACCTCTCCGTCATCTTTTCTTTCCCTCGTCAATGACCAAAGCTAAATTCCTTTTACTTGGCAGGATGACACGACCTGCGAGGGTCTGGCAAATTTGCTGCAGCTCGCCGTTTTGCTGGCAGACTTACGTGATCGTTTGCTCGAGTCGCTTGGTGATGCATTGAGAGGAAACTTTGTGGCGGAGGGAAATTAAATAACGTGGAAATAACGTGTTTGGATTGTGTAATTCATAATTACAGGACGAAGAAGGAGAGCAGAATTCTTTAAAGGGATTCGAGATAATATTGGGTCGTTTGGAAAGTCATTTCGATTTTTTTTTATTTTTATGAGGCTGAATTGTGAAGTTGGCTGTGAAAAAGTACAATTAGATGCTCTGTGATCGAAACGATAGAAATGACTTTATGAACAACCTGATAATAATAACTAATGTCTGATTTCGGCGAATCTTTAATCAAATTTGCAACGAGTCATAAATATAAAATCAATTGAGTATGTTGAGAAATATAATGAAATATAATTTCACTGTGCAGAAAGTAAATATTATCGTATTACTAAATGATTAAAAGGTACATTGAACAGGTGAAAAAGTTTCAGTGACAAAGAAAAGAAGGTACAAATATTTAGAAAGAACCCTTTAAAATCGTAACAATTCCCTGAATTTCACGAGAAAGAAACAAAAGCGCAGTTCAATTTTCTAAACAAATATTTTCCCGCATAAAGGTCATCTTAATCTGTGAAATCACAACGGCCGAGGTAATTTCTGGAGAAGACTTAAAACACGATAAAGCAAGAAGAAAATAATTCTTTAAAGATATTCGAAATAATAATGACTAATGTCTGATTTCGGCGAATCTTCAATGAAGTATAGTATCTAGAGAAATGTGATGAAATATAATGTCTGTGTAGAAAGTAAATATTATCGTATTACTAAACGATTAAAAGGAACATCGAACAGGTGAAAAAGTTTCAGTGTCAAAGAAAGGAAGATAAAAATATTTAGAAAGAATCCTTTAAAATCGTAACAATTGCCTGAATTTCTCGAGAAAGAAACAAAAGCGCAGTTCAATTTTCTAAACAAATATTTTCCCGCATAAAGGTCATCTTAATCCGTGAAATCACAACGGCCGAGATAATTTCCGGAGAAGACCTAAAACACGATAAAGCAAGTACCGCTGTATCCTGAAACAATAAAGGAAGCGGAAGGAAGAAAAACAAATGAAACAAGCTGGCCGAGTTCACCGCGCTGAATCAACGAACGTGATGTATTAACTAACTATAACCACGAGGATAAGCAGACTAATTCGAGCAACGAAGAAGGCAAAAACAGGCCCGATTAATCACGAAATTAACAAGCAGCGTCGCGATGGTATCGCCGGTGCCCGCCTTTCCACCGAATAATCCTGTACAACATGGTCGTTCGTGCTTGCATTATCACGAATTCCGCGCTGTTCTTCCTCTTTGCCGACAACGACCGGCCCTGCACATCGACCCTCTTGCCCTATCCTTCAGCCAAGACGCCATTCCACCCCGTTCTTTTTCCAATTTCCGCGAGCGGACACGGGACGAAACCGGCGCGCTTCGCTCGCGAGTAGGTACATCGTTGGGAAAACATAAGGCTATTTGCATGGGACCGTCCTTGGCAACGTAATTTCGCGACTGTGCAATCCCCATTGTCTATCGTGCCGCCTTAATTGGACGTTTCGCAGTGTAAATTCACGGGATGGCCATAGATAATCCTAATTAGACGACGTTGGGTTAATTCTGCGAGAGCAGCTCGCCGAAAAGCCGCTGCATAGATAATAAGACGAGTTCTCCATGAGAAATCTCTCCTTCGACCTTTGTCCTATTCGCGTTGCAACGCGTCTCGCGATCCAATCGCGTTTGGATTTTCTCTCTCTCGTTGTCATTCCTACGAGTCTCGTCGTTTTATGGATGTGGATTCTTTTAATTGGAAACGGAGGGTGCGGTATCGCGAGGAAGTGCCGATAGGGGTAGTTATTAGTAGTTTAATTGATTTTCGAAAGAGTTCGGAATATTTGGAGCGGATGAAGCTGTATCGGATTGTATCGCAGTTTGATTTGAAAATATTTCTTTTTTTTTTTTGAAGTGATGCTGTTTTGTTTTCTATCGAATTCTTGAAATAGTTTGGAATATGGAAATGTTATACGGTGTGTTAGATTAGGTTGAGTTTATTTTGGAAATAGCAGTTTTCGAACTGGTAGAAGTTAAATTAATCTCTTCGTTAATTTATACCTAGTGTTTTATTTTAGAATATTAGAGATACTGAAAATTCTGGAAATAATTTCGAATATTTCATTTAGAAATATTATTTTCGAAGTAGCTGTAATTTTAGTTCGCATAATTTCATTGTTTCTCTGTGATATTTATTACCGAAATTTGCTTATCTATTTTTGTTTGTTATTTAAACTTATTACTTAGTTCATTATAAAATTTATTATTATATGCATCTTAAATTTAGTTTAAAATACTTTAAGAATTGTGTATTTTAGAAATATTATTCTGAAAGAATTATTTCTAGATATTCCTTCTAATATTGCCTAATGATTAATTAATTTTCCATTTTAGTAGGGTTCGAAAAATCTGAAATTGATGTCAGATATTGAAAATAGAATTATACGAGTTCACGTTGCAAATATTTTCGTCGATATATAAGTGAGAATTTTCTCGCGGTGAAATTATAACTCTCGCTATCTCTTGATATCTAATTAGCCATTCATTTTAATAACGAATTTTAACTTTAAGAAATCCGAGAACCGCGGCAGCCGTAATGAGATTTCATAGCCATCCCAAATAGAAACCACAGAAGCAGAGATTTATATACAATCTTACATTATACCTAGATATAATTCATCAGGCTAATATCTTCGTCGTTCCCTTCAAATATTTACGCTAATTGCGTAAAACTTCAGTGTGAGGTAATAACATATCGATCCAGTAATTACTCGACTCGCGGTTAAATTTAATATTTCACCATCATCTCTATTTCGGAATTACATTTACGAAGAGGAGAAAGGACAAATTTTCGCACAGCACAATATCTTGTCACCGTGTATGCCACAAATATTCTTTTGAAATCAATTTCAATCGAATTAACGAAAGAACACAGAGAGAGAAATAAGAAATGAAACTTTTCTCTCACGAATAATAAAATTTATACAATGGAATTACTTACACCGCTTCATCTTTCTTTTTACTTCTAAATTACAAATTTTCCAAATTTCACTCGCATCTATGCATACTGAGCCAAGAAAGAGAAAAGAAAATAATAAAATTCTTCGAATGAAATTCTCCTACTTCGTTTCTACTTCTAAATTACAAATTTCTCAAATTTCATTCGCATCTATGCATAGTGAGCCAAGAAAGAGGAAAGAAAATAATAAAATTCTTACAATGTAATTCTCCTACTTTGTTTCAACCACTAAATTACAATTTTTTCAAATTTCCTTTGTATTTATAAGCGATACAAAACAGAAAAGAAAAAAGGGAAACGAAAATTTTCTTTCAATAGTAACCAAAATTCTTCTCGAAGCGATAATTTCGATTCACGTCGTTCTGACGTGTCGGTATATATTTTAAACGTATAAAGTTCAATTTCCAACGGTGGAACCCCTGGCAATTTTCGCGCGATATCTTTCCACCCCTCGGAAAAAGAATACCGGGCATTCGAAACTTTTCCAACGCACGGAACGAGGTTCCACGAGGGGGCAGGAAATAGTCTCATCTTTTATCAGGTAAACGAAACCTGTTTGCATTTTATTCATGCCCCATCATCGGTTTTTCGCCTGTCTGATAGCACGCTGCTTTCGAGATAACCGGCGTACGGGAATAGAATTACAGAGGCCTTGCAAACTTAATTACGCCGGCTGATTCCATTAGCAAAGTCTTTGTACAACGCTTTCGATCCGGGGATTAGATAAATAAATAAGTTAACGCATGTTTGGCGAGAGAAAATTCGTCGGGAATCAGGAGCTCGCGAATAAGTCAAGGTGGTGAAATAATTATCGGATTTGCAGTGGGACGTTAATTAATTAAATACTAATTAAGAAATAAAACGGTTCGGATAATCGATCCTTCGAATAATCCGAAAGAAGTAAATTTTGAATTACGTAGTGATTAAATTAGAAATATAAAATTATGCAAAAAAGAATCCAAAATATCAGAACAGTGAGTTACAGTATGCATAAATATATGAGGGGCTTACTCAGAATATAATTGTTGTTCACTCTCTATATAATTGTTCACGCAGATTCCACTAAGGACCACTTTTCAATCAAGAATTCTCATTTTTTGTGTGTAAGGTTCGTAGCTCGAGGAAAAGCCATGGATTCTGAATCTTGCAGCGTTACTGTCGCGTTTCTCTCGATGTAATTGTTGACAACGATACAGCGGAAGTCCATTTTTCAAACAAAAATTTTCAATCTCGTTGTAAAGATGTCAGCTCCAGTAGCAATCGCCGTATCTGNTTATTCGTAATTAGTTAGAATTTTTTAATTTAAATTAACATATATAACTCACTCTATTGAAATAATTATCGGATTTGCAGTAGAACGTTGATTAATTAAATACTAATTAGGAAATAAAGTGGTTCGGATAATCGATCCTTCGAATAATCCGGAAGAAGTAAATTTTGAATTATGTCGTGAACAATTAAAAATTATTATTTGGAATTACTTCTATCCGCTTATTCATAATTAGTTACAATTTTTTTATTTAAATGTACGTATATAACTCTCTCCATTGAAATAATTATCGGATTTACAGAAGAACGTTGATTAATTAAAAACTAATCCGGAAATAACACGGTTCAGATAATAAATCCTTCGAATAATCCGGAAGAAGCAAATTTTGAATTACTTCGTGAAATAATTAAAAATTAAAAATTATTATTCGCAACTTTATACTCTGAAATACTTCTATCCGCTTATTCGCAATTAGTTTGAATTTTTCAGTTTAAATGTACGTATATAACTCACTCTATTGAAATAATTATCGGATTTGCAGTGGAACGTTGATTAATTAAAAACTAATTAGGAAGTAAAGCGGTTCGGATAATCGATCCTTCGAGTAATCCAGAAGAAACAAATTTTGAATTACGTCGTGAAATAATTAGAAATTAAATATTATTATTCGCAATTTTATATTCTCAATTACATCTATCCGCTTATTCGTAATTAGTTCGATTTTTTAAATTTAAATGTACGTATATAACTTACTCAATACTCGTATAATCAAAATTCGCATAATCGATGTGCTACTGTATTAAATCCATTTGCTTGGTACGCAATTTTGATGAGAAATTGGATGTCGAGGTAATAGTTTCAAGTTTGTGGTAATCGATGTTCAATCAAGAGTTGCTTGGGAATCTGGTTCAATTACTTCTTCGAAAAATGCGTAGAGAACGAGGTAGAATGAAACAGCACGTTTAATCATATTTTTATACCGAGGGTAATATTCTTCAGAGGTTGTAGTCGCTTAAAATAACATTGTTTTCGAGATGAGAAACAACGAGAAATGTCTCCCTTTATAATCTACTGTAACTAGATTAACAAGTGCAGATCCCTGTTATTCGTAATTTAAAATCCACTAATTCCACGAAGTCATTTCTTTTAATAATCCGGAGGTAAGTTCATGACAATTTTCCTGAGTTATTCGTTTCAATTTCAAGAACAACTCTCGTTACTCCACCAAATTTAAGTTAATTATACTCATCTCGAAAGTTTATTCGCAGTATAATTATATTGACAAACTACTTCTTTCGAAAATATCGAAAATTAAAAAATTTCGAGATTTTATCATGGAAAATCACAGATTTATTGTAATTGAAATTTAATTTCAGTTTTAATTACTTAAAATTCTATTTAAAATTCATTTTAGTTTCCATTGTTTAAAGTCATGCGTGTATATTTAAAGTTAGTCAAATTAATACCGAAGACTGTTTTATATTTAATTAAAAATTGTATGTTTGCGAGGAAAATTGTACGGTAATATTGAAAATGAAATATTTATTTCAGGAAGTTTTTTAAATTTGAATTAGGTTTAAATATTCACTATGGAAAATTTCACCGTCTATTCTGCGTTGCAGAGAACAGTACTCGAAGAAGGAAGCTAGAGTCAGAGGAAACAACAGAAGAGGCCACCCCCATACAATTTTCTTGGGAATGGAACCAGCAAAAGGGAGGGTAATATTTTACTCTATCGAGTGGCTCAATTTCGTCGACCACAAATCTTCCTTCGAAACGTCGAGGTGTTCGATCATTACGATACCAAATATCCTTGTCAGTAGTCCTGCCAATCCCTCGACTGACAGACTCTCTCCCTTCACGGCATTCTCTTTCTGTCTCGCCTATCTAGATTCTCATCTCGAAGCGAATCGATTGAATCGATTTGCAGATGTCTTCGACCGGCAAATTCGAGCAGCCTTTCCGAAAGGAACGACGAAAGAACGGAAAAGGTTTCGTGCACTGTTTTTTAGATTCAATTACGTAGAAGTTTTCGACTACGTCGACAAATTCGGAAAAAGGTGAAATATCGGATACTTCGAATTTTCTAGAATTTGAATTATCTTATTGGAAAATCTCGAGAATTGTTTTGTATTTCTATACGAAATTTTTGTATTGCAATTTATATTTTTATTGCTTTCAACTATGTTGACAATTTTGAAAAAAAGGTGAAATATCGGAAGCATCGAATTTCTACGAAATTTTTATATTGCAATTTCTTTCTTTATTACTTTCGACTACGTCGACAAATTTGAAAAATGGTGAAATATCGAAAACTTCGAAATTTCTAGAATTTTAATTATCTTATTGGAAAATCTCGAGAATTGTTTTGTATTTCTCTACGAAATTTTTGTATTGCAATTTATTTTTTTTATTGCTTTCGACTATGTAGACAATTTTGAAAAAAAGGTGAAATATCGGAAGCTTCGAATTTCTACGAAATTTTTATATTGCAATGTATTTTTGTATTGCTTTCGACTACATCCACAAATTTGAAAAAAGGTGAAATATTGGAAACTATGAATTTTCTGAAATTTTAATTACCTTATCGGAGAATCTCGAAAATTGCTTTGAGTTTCTACGAAATTTTCTTGTCGCAATTTATTTCCATTCGGAAACAAAGGAATTTTTGGCTAAGACGCAAGGCTTTTAGCTTTTACGCAAGGTACTCTGTATATTCAATAAAACGAGCAGTTATGGGAATATTTAATTTTTCCAACGTGATTTCCCAGGGAAAATGTGAATTTAGAATCGAAAGAGGGTAAAATCATTATTTAATTTCCGAAATTAACAGTTCGCGTCACGGATTCGAAAATGACAGGTTATCCTAAGCACAAGGAAAGACACACAGCTGCAAAAGTTTAAGGCTGAGAGTTCGAGAGCACTGCAAATCAGACACTTAGCGAATTTCAGAGTTAACTTACGACGAAGTCGACATTCATCCACTGAGAATAATTTCACGAAAACAGACTAACAAGTTTCTAGCGCTTCGCAACTGGATCACAATGAATATTTGTGTCAAAATGTTCAGTTGCTCCAAGAACTCGTTTATGAAAATTCAAAATTATTAAATTCTTCCAGTACCGAAAAACGAAAATAAAAAAAATTGCCTTGCAATTATCTTTTGTATAGAATTTTATCGAAGAATATTTCATAAAACAAAATACAAATCATTAAAAAATTTTCATAATATGGTCTACTAAATATTTAAAATCAAATCTAGGCTTGACAAAATTCTTCAAAAATCTGATGAAAATAATTTAGAATTTTTACCAACATGACCTATCAACTATCAAAATATGTTTAACATATTTCCAAATAAAATTGAATTTCATTCACATTAACTACACCACTACCGTCATTGAACATCTTCTTACGTTCAAAAAGTCTAGTAGAAACGTTTCAGTGGTTAACGACAGAGACCACTATTTCATAAAACAAAATACAAACCATTAAACAATTTTCATAATATGGTTTACTAAATATTTACAACCAAATCTAGACTTGAAAAAATTCTTTAAAAATCTAATTAAAATAATTTAGAATCTTTGCCAACGTGATCTATCAACTATCAAAATATGTTTAACATATTGCCAAATAAAATAGAATTTCATTCACATTAACTACACCACTACCGTCATTGAACATCTTCTTACGTTCAAAAAGTCTAGTAGAAACGTTTCAATGGCTAACGACACGGACTACTACACGATAACAGGATTTTCGTTGCAGGTGCCAGAAAGTCTACATTTCACGGCGTCGAAGCGTAAAAGAGATTTCACGGGAGCTATCATCAGCGTTTCCCTTACGAGTCTTTTATAAGGCAACTTTCTTTCACGGTGACTCAACAATCTCGGTAGTTAACCGGCTGTCACTCGGGCCTCTTGGCAAAGGATGGTCCATACACAGGACCTTACTTAGCGATCCGGACCTAAGATTCTGCACGTCGATCATCGTTAAGGTGATAAGGCGCTTTCACTTAGCTTAATCCGAGCTGGTAACGGGGATTAAGGTGAACTGGTTCGTTAGGGACGAATAATGCTGCTCTATTGAAGAAGATTTAGGATGGACCGGATGCATTATGCATCCGGAAGTTGCTGCAAAGAATGCGTCACCGGTGTGACTTGGATCGGTGTGGCATTAAACCTCCAACACATTTCACGTCGTTTCTTTCTCCATTTTCCATTATCCTCCTTCGAGTAATTACGAATTCACGAATTCACCGATCCTGTGTTTCGCTGTTTAACTCTCTGAGCCATTGGATTTCGGAAAATAAAATAGATCCATGTTGCACGGAAATTTTATTGCTTTTTAAATTAATGGAAATTGGTATTTTTTTATTGACAAAGGTGTCGCGTAATATAGAAAGGAAAAAAATAATAATAATTCAATTCAGTGGGATATTTTTAACTCCACCGTACCTCAAAGAATTAAATGTTGTGTTTCGATTTTAGATGGGAATTAGTTAAATTGAACAGCGAAAAAGTAAAAATGGCGATTGAGAGACACTCACAGAGTGTAATTTAAAAAAGAAAAATTCTAAATTCGAATAAAAAAATAATAATTCAATTCAGTGGGACATTTTTAACTCCACTGTGCCCCAAAGAGTTAAATGTGTTTGGATTTTAGGTGGGATTGGTTATATTAAACAGCGAAAAAATAAAAATGGCGAATGAAAGACCCTTCCAGAGTGCAATTTTGGAAAGAAAAATTCTAAATTCTCGTGTATGGAAAATTTCAGGATATCGTGATAATTTGATCGAATTTTATTTTCAATGAAATCGGATAAAAATTCGAATATTGCAAACGCGATTATGACAGGGCGAGATATCTTGCATTTTGAATTATTTATAGAAGCAGAGGTACATTCTCGCACGATTTTCGCGAACTAGCACACCGAACTGCAAGTTTCTAATGAAACTTAAAGCATTGTTACAGGATAATTATAAAATACACGAACGTATTTCAACAACTTCGCGATAACTTCCCAAATCGTGATTAATTTCGTGTTCCAGTTTGAGACCATGGAAACTGCACGAGGATTAATTAGAACGGTCTCTTATTCGCCATTGTATCGTTGTAAAATTACACGGCATCGAGTCTGTTTAATTCCTCGAATTTCAATCCAATTGACATTTGGTCGAGAAGAGAGAGGAATAACCCGTGAAAAATATTTGTAAAAATTCGACACATTGTTCAGAGGAAACGGCGGAACTCTGAAAGTGCGATCTAACGAACGAAATATCCAGGAATCGCTTGAAAAACTCTCGTTTCGTTTGCACGCTCCGACAACAGCCTCGCGCTGAGATAAATCAAGAGTAACAAGCAAACAATTCCGGCGCGAAAAAGGGGAAGTTATGCAAGGGTAACGAGGGAGTTGGTCCCAGGGCAAGTTAGCGTGGCGAAGTAATTCAAGCAGATGTAAAAAGTGACTCTGACCAGATCGACTACGACGGCAGCTACGCAAAGTGGAAATGGACTGTGAGAGAGGTCAGCAAATGGAACTCGCTACTGCGAGTTCTCCAAGTATTTCTGAATAATTACACCATACTTCTGCTTTATCCTCGCCAGACGATAAATTAACACCCCGCGACTGATTTAAACTGAATACGTTAAATGAACATACATTTTAAAAAATTTTACTCCGAATCGCGTTTCGTGCATTCATTTTTGTGCAATTTTAATAAAATGTTAACTTTGATTAGGTTCTATTGAAATTAAACAATTCTATGATGTATTATATATTCTTCCAACGATTATTCAATGGTCAAATCAGAGAAGAATTTTAAATTCTACAATTTCTAGGAACTAAGTCGGAAATAAATCGACTTACCTAAATAAATAAATTTTTAATTAGGTTGTTGTATCTGTATAAATTTCCAAGCAGAGAACGAGATAATTATTGGCGCAACGAGCAAACTGATTCCATTTATCGAGAGATTTCAGAATTTTTAGTAAATTCTGATCAGTCGATGAAAACAGAATCTAATCCGAAATCAAATTTCAAAGCGTCGAATTCGTAACGCGCTTCAGCAAGATTCCATTTGCCACAGGAATCAAACGCGAGTCATTTTTCAAACAGGATTGCACGATAGCAGTTTGCGATTTATATTTATGGGTTTACATGAAATCGACTGTAAGTCAGCTCAATTTTGTGCATGGTAAACCCACAGCAAGCGTGCAACAAGAAATACAAAAGCAGCTTACGCGAGCTTAAAGTGATTGAACTGTAACATACGAGAAATAAACGGGAGAGGATTTCCGTGCAGTAGATAAGCCAAGCAATGGTCAGCCCGGCCCGGCCTCAGGTTTCTTTCTTATATTTAATACTAAGACAAACTTATTGGAAAGTGAATATTCGACTGGAGTCTTCTATGATGCAATGTAAAGGATAAAAAAATTCTGTCTCACAAAATAGAATTTAATTAAGTATAATTTATTTTAATTTTTCACTCACTGTGGAATAAATAAAGATATTATCGGATACTCGACAATTAGATCAAATTTCTTACCTATGATAATATTATATATTATTTTTGTAATTTTTAATGGATTTCTTTTTCCCCAACAGAATATAATTTACTGATAGGTAAAAATAAGTCGATTATTTTTATATT
>NIJG01000086.1:535113-554641 GCA_002201625.1 Euglossa dilemma | reverse complement strand
ATTTAAAACTTTTTTTATATTTACCTAGAAAATTCCTGAATTTTTTTTTACATTGATTGATATTCCGAAATTTTTCAAGAACTTCCACCGACATTTCTACCTTTTATCTCAAATTTTTCACTTTTCGCAAAATATTTAAAGAATTTTATTCCTTCCTTTAATCTCTGCAATTATCTCCACAAATTATTTCCAATTTTTCCGAATTTGTCTTGTACCGCGGCGAAATTTACTTGCACCTTCTTAAACACCCCTAAATACTTCTCAAAAGCAATTCACCAAACTTCTCTCAAACCATCATCCACAACCCGCGAAACTTCGCAGTTTCCAAAGTTTGCTCAAACCTCTATCAAACTTCTCGAAATATTTCCAACCTCTTTTCTCTCCCGTATCATTCCTCTCGCACTTCTATCCCAAATTTTCAACCTTCTCTCACGATTTCTGAAACCCTCTCCCAAAATTTACTTTTCAAACTCCACCCTCTCCTACCCGAAGTTTATCCAAAACTCACCGCATATCGATCTCGCAAACGAACTCACGGGACGTGAATTAATTCATCGTTCAATCGAATCGTCGTATTCAAAACCGTCCTTTCAAAAAGACAAAGCGTCTCGCCCGTTCTCTTTTTCTCTTTCCTTTTTCGGCAAAAATTAAATAACGGTCGTCGTGCGGCGCAAATTCGACCGTCGCGAATCGATGCTTTGCGAGTATGCTCGATTCGATATCGTTGTGTTTGAGTTCGGCCACGCTATGTGTCTTGATTGAAAACCGAGAGTCGAAATTGCTCCTCGCAAATAATTCCGCGTCGCGGACCGCTGCCGCGTTTCGGGGTGGCTTTATTTAGCCACCTTGTTTGGATTTTCGTTCCACGAGCGTCCAAAGGGACGGGTTTCATCTTCGCTGAACTCGTTCCTTCGAATATTGTTTCCTCGCATTCCGAAGATAATATCGCTCCGCGTTCCGCGTAGCCGTTTCCGGTTCAAAGAAGGCTCCGGTCGTAAAACTTGATTTGTTCCAGTTTTTCGTGCAATTTCAACGCGATGCGACGGTTCTTAGAGTTATGAATTGTTCACGGCGGAATTACTCTTTTTCACGAAGTGCTACGAATTGATCTGCGTTTTTCGAAGATTGCTTTATTTGCGATAGATCGCGTCGGGTCGATAGGGAGTAGCTCGTAAGCTTAGGATAATGACAAATTCCAAATTTTATAGCTATTGGAAATTATCGATTTTTAAATTTAATTGTAACGCAGAGTAAGCTCGTGTTGAAATTTTTTAATTAGATTCTAAAAATCGATATTAATTGATATATGAAATTTAAAATAACCCAACGATACGTGGAGTATCAAAATAAAATAATTCTATATCTTAATTCCTTTACGATTTCTAATTTACCGTTTTAAAAATATCTTCGACTTCGTGGAAGAAAGTCTTCGAATTACTATTTTTCTAAAAAACCATCGATTGCGCGAATTTATCTTTATCTTTCGCAATTCCTGCGACACAAAGTATGCGACTGAAAAAAATTCGAGTAATAAAATCCTCGAAGACCATTTTTTCCTTTTTCTTCCTGCTTTCCGCGATTCGGAATGGAATTGGGTCCTTCGAAAAATCATTTCGTTTCTTTTTCTTTTTTATTCGCGACCGAAGCGTGAAGTTGGCTGTGAAAAAATACAATTACGTTCTCTGTTGGGAAAAAAACGAAATAACTTTCCAAACTAATACCTAATAGAATACTTCACTAGAACCTAATAGAATAATTCACACGCGTTCATTTTAAATAACATCAGCGAAGAGAAAGGATCTGTTTGATCGACTCTGTGCGAAGAAGCTCGATGGAAGGAGCCACGACACGGTCAGAGTGAGCGATATATTAAATGACAGAGGGGTAGTCGGCTTCGATCTCTCGTTTTGCATACGAGAGCGATTTGGCCTGCTCGCCAACTTATTCCTTCCGGCGGTGACTGGTTCCCGTGGAAAGCGCCCACCTCCGGCAGCTAGTCAAAATTGCTTTTCTATTTTCCGAGTAACTCATTACCCGGGCAATATACATTTTGCAGTCTCGCTCGGGCTGGTCGGGCCAAAGGCATGCCTTTTCAGGCTGGATTAACTCTCGCGCGCGCTGATCGAACGCGAACGATGCCTCAGAGTATCGAATCTGAGGCTGGTATTTTAATCAAATACGCTAGATTGAAAATGGTCAATCTTCGCTTTCGTCGATATCGTTTTATCGTTACTCCGAGGGAAATAAAGCGGAAACGTATTAGCCGGGATTGTTCGGCAATGATAGGAAAGAAATCGAGTTAAGGTGCGCGGATTTTATGCCTTGCCGAAGATACGAACCAGCTGACTTCTCATTGGTGGAATAAATGGAAATTTTAGTAGTCGGTGTAGAAAGTTTAGTTTTTCTAATGTAATGTCGAGGATGAGTCATGATTGGAATTTTTACTTGGTAATAAAATATTTTATGAAAATAGAATTAACAGGTAAGAAACTAATTATAATTCGCAGATTAATTGAAGTTTAGTGGTTAACTATGGTATAGGCAGTTTAGTCTTTTCTAACATAACGGCGAAGTGAATCACACTCGGAATTTTTATTTGGTAATAAAATGTTTTATGATGATACGATTAACAGGTAAGAAACTAATTACGATTGGTAGGTGCTACGATTTGTGATTCACGCGTGCAATTTCGTATATGTAGAGAATAATTATTTATTGAAAATCAACTTCCTTGCTTATGAGGAAATTAGAGAAGAAAAATGATTTTACACGTGGGTATCGAATAATAGCAGCAATAACGATCCATTTCGAAAAATTTCTAAGAATTCGATATCTGAATATCGAGAAACTTCAAAAGTAATAACGCATTTCAGTATTTAGAATTGCGATTATTAATATTACAAGAAACGAAGGAATTTATGAATTATAATACAAGGAAAACTTACCGATTTCGTGAAAACAATTTCCTATCTTGAAAAATTGACAAAAACTTGTCATTAGATCTTCGAATTCTCACAGTTTCGAATCAAATGCACAATAGTAACCAAAATTCATTTATGAATAGTCATTGCGTACCCTAACAGTTATCGTCAAACGACTTTCCATAATTTCAAAACGGGAAATCGCTTTCAATTAAACCGTCAACAAAAACAATCACACACGAACTAAGTTTCCAGTCGAAAACAATTAACACACGAACATCGGATAAACGAAAAACATAGGCAAGAAGCCATCTTACGTGCAAGCATCGAACAACAAGGGACATTTTATGAAAACAATTTCCTATTTTAAAAAATAGACACGAACTTGTCACTAGATCGTCGAATTCTCACAGTTCCTAATCAAAATTGCAAATTGCGTATTAATCAAAATCCATTTACAAGAAATCATCCCGTAACAGTGATCGTCAAACGACTTTCCATAATTTCAAAACGGGAAATCGCTTTCAATTAAACCGTCAACAAAAACAATCACACACGAACTAAGTTTCCAGTCGAAAACAATTAACACACGAACATCGGATAAACGAAAAACATAGGCAAGAAGCCATCTTACGTGCAAGCATCGAACAACAAGGGACATTTTATGAAAACAATTTCCTATTTTAAAAAATAGACACGAACTTGTCACTAGATCGTCGAATTCTCACAGTTCCTAATCAAAATTGCAAATTGCGTATTAATCAAAATCCATTTACAAGAAATCATCCCGTAACAGTGATCGTCAAACGACTTTCCATAATTTCAAAACGGGAAATCGCTTTCAATTAAACCGTCAACAAAAACAATCACACACGAACTAAGTTTCCAGTCGAAAACAATTAACACACGAACATCGGATAAACGAAAAACATAGGCAAGAAGCCATCTTACGTGCAAGCATCGAACAACAAGGGACATTTTATGAAAACAATTTCCTATTTTAAAAAATAGACACGAACTTGTCACTAGATCGTCGAATTCTCACAGTTCCTAATCAAAATTGCAAATTGCGTATTAATCAAAATCCATTTACAAGAAATCATCCCGTAACAGTGATCGTCAAACGACTTTCCATAATTTCAAAACGGGAAATCGCTTTCAATTAAACCGTCAACAAAAACAATCACACACGAACTAAGTTTCCAGTCGAAAACAATTAACACACGAAGACCGGATAAACGAAAAACATAGGCAAGAAGCCATCTTACGTGCGAGCGTCGAACAACAAGGGACATTCGAGTTTTCCACGTTCGAGGGCCGAGAAAAACTCACCCCTTGGCAACCCCTCTTAAATAACGTGCTCAATTATTTATTTCTGCCTTTCTCCGCTCCGCCAGCGGCTGGTCCCCGACCATTCGAGGATCCTTCTTTTGTTCCAGGGGAAACGAGCGACCGGCCGTGCCCGTAATTTAGTCCCGGCGAGACTCAGGCCGGAGGATAGGTGGAAACGCGTAATGAAAAAGTATGCGGCAGGTCTGCCGGCCTGCGACCGGCCGATTTCCGCTTCGCAAAACGCCGAGACACCGATATTTTTCAATTACCACGCGCGGTCCACGGTTTATTTAGTTTGCGTACGATCCTGCTGCTGTTCTCGAATGGGAACAGCCAGGGATAGGCCCGGCTGCTGATGCTCCAGGACATTTGAAATATTTTATCGTTCCTCTCTTGTTACGTTATGTATCCAGTAGAATTGTGTTTCTCTTTTTTTTCTTCTCGTATTTTATTTTATTCGATTATTTTTTCGTCGCATGGTCAAAGAGTGCGAGATAACGCGTGTTTCGGAAAGGAATGTATGAGAAACAGGTTTGCGAATGATTTCGGTGGAGGGGAATATTTTTTTTATTACCGTTTTGGTGTGGTGTTGGAGGCTTTTGTTACTGCAGGTACCGAAGGTAACAAAAGACAGCCAATATTGAGTGTTTGATGTGTGCTGAAGGTCACTATAGTCAGCCAACGTCAAGTGTTTACTGTATGCTAAAGGTGGCTATAGTTTGCCTACGGTGGGTGCACGCTTTGTACTATAAATGACCATATTCGTCTCATAACGGACCATATTAGTTAATAATTCTGTCACTTATTATCCTAGGTGACTATAAAAATGACTTAAATTAGGTATGACTTTGCTCGAGATGTTATAAGTTTAAAAAAAATTAATTGTATGATTAATTACATACTAAACTACTAGTTCAATTTAAGAGTCCTATTGATACTTTGTCAAATCATTATTCTATTTTTATTAAATATAATTATAAACATAAATACGAAGAAAGTGCCTTTAAATCATGAAGAAAACTGCGGAATGGAATGAAAGCAGTGTGTCGAATTAATTACTCCTAAATTATACAATCAATTACATAGCCATATAATTACAATTACTACCTAATTATATTCAACCGTAATATTCAACGAATAGTATCTATTACCAAATAATTTCCCTCCACAATTTCATAAAATAACACTCAAACATTACATCCTGTCGTTAAACATTAATTAATTAGTACTCTTGTTCGATACAGCAACTCATCTGGCATAATAAACTCTCAAACGACCGTTTCTAAAATTTCGATTTAAAATTTCGTATTTAACGTTGTCGCGCCGATCACTTTTCTACGTGATTTTTTCTTTAACCCTTTGCAGACGAGAAACGAAAGTAACGATAAATGCAGTATATACTAAATAATTAAAAACTACAAATCGAGAGAAACTTTGTGAATTAAAAAGTGTATAGAACATCGATGACAATAGTAAAATTATTTTTCGCTATATTCCAAGCACCCTTCACTCTAAAAAACCAATAAATTTCCACGTATATTACAACATTTGCCACCAAAGGGTTAAAAAATAAATGATTAAATCGAAATCGGATTAATAACATTTAATCACACTTGCAACGAAGAAAAGAAGAATTTTTATTTCATAAAATTTTAATAAAATTATTTTTCGCTCTATTCCAAGCACCCTTGGCTCTATAAATTAAAAGAATTTCGTCCCTAGAGGGTTAATATAAACGTAATTAATTCTTCGATATTTTCTCCTATTTCTCATCTATCGGACACTTGACTAATATTATTACCGTTAATCGCCTAAATCATAATCGTTACGATTATCCAAACGAACCCGTAAAACCACCCTCGATAAACGCCGATAAAACCCACCCTGCGAAGAAAACAGAACAATTTCTCCCTCGCTTCGAGACCTAGACTCTGTTATAATCCAACGAGTCCGGGACGAGGCTGGAACAGAAAATTGCGCATAAAACGCGGAGTCTCGGGCAGAATTATTGGCGTAACGTGGCAAAATGAAAGCTGCGAGTGGAAGAAGGATGATCTGGCCGCATTAAAGAACGCTAACAGCCGCTTCGCGCAACGATAACCAGCGTCAGAAGCGGCACGGCGCGGGTCGTCGCGTAACAGACACGAGAATTACGGTATGAACAATAAAAAGCATTCTTAGCTGTGGCGAAATTACTGCCGGACGAGTCGTGTTCATAACTTCTCGTTAACCGAGCCAGCCGTCCTTTTCCACCCCCGCCGCGCCCCGCGAGCTGACCCCGCGTGTATCATTGCCAATTTTCTTCTGGCGTCGTAACGTTCGAGGTAAGAAGTCGAGTCGAAGGGAGAGAGAAAGAGAGAGAGGGAGAGAGAGAGATAGGATCGTTAATGGGTCGAGCAACTTGTCATTCACGAGAGAAAGTTAGGACAGGGCAAGACGCGCGCGATCCTATCACGCGCCGCGAGTAATAAACAATTCCGAGGAAGGTAAATGTTATGAAACTTGGGCGAAGAAGATTGCTTTCGGTTGTCGTGCCGTGAAAACACCGAGCATCGTCGTAACTTTGAATATGGCGTCGGGGTGCCGCGTGTGGGTGCTTCTCTCCCGAGGAGAGAACGCTGGGGAAAAATTTGCAAGGGCTTGATTCGTTATTTCTAGTGTTTAAAGACGGGAATTTTTAGGAGGATTGGATATTTGTTTGTTGGAAAAATATGTACAGTAGTATGGGGTGACGTGTAAATTATTTTGGTTTAGTTTTGCGAGGAGACAGGCATTTTTAACGCTAAATGTACCTCGATCAAACGATTCATTAATGAAAACGGCTGGATTCGTTATTTATAGTGTTTAGAGATGGGAATTTTTAGGAGGATTGGATATTTATTTGTTGGAAAAATATGTAAAGTAGTATAGGGTGTCGTGTAAATTATTTTGGTTTAGTTTTGCGAGAGGACAGGTATTTTTAATACTAAATGTGCCATGATCAAACTATTGATGAATGAAAAAGTTGTGGGATTTGAAAAACGGCTTGATTCGTTATTTCTGATGTTTAGAGACGAGAATCTTTATGTGTCTTGGATATTTGTTTGTTGGGAAAATATATACAGTAGTATGGGAAGTCGTGTAAATTATTTTGGTGTAGTTTTGCGAGAAGACAAGTATTTTTAATGCTAAATGTACCACGATCAAACGATTGATGAATGAAAAAGCTGCGGGATCTGAAAAATGATTTGGTTCGTTATTTTTTATTAGAAACTAGAATTTTTATTATTGTTAGATGGTTGTTTGTTGAAAAAATGTATAGAATATGGTGTAAATTTCTTTGATACAGAAAATTTTTTGTTAGATTAAAATAAACCGCAAAAACTTCTTAACTCTAACTTTTGATAACCATTTCCTTGTGTCTTAACCTAATTAAAAAATTAAATACATCCGCATGATTTCTATAGCTAGAATATACAATCTGATTACCTAAAATCATTATACACTAATCTAACTAGTGTCAGAAGAAAAATCTTCACGGAATCTAACATTAATATTCGTCTTTTAATTTCTGATACAGCAAGATGGATAACTTGTGTTAGATCAAAACAAATACTATAAATTTACCAACGAAATATCTACATACCTTCCTAATTATAATAAATAAACCATTACAAACATCTCTGCAAACTTAACCCAATTTCGAACACACATCGTTAAATCCGCTTTCAAAATAAGAAGAAACGCAGGATATAATTATAAAAACCGATAAAAGCAAGATTCAAAATTCAAAAAAGATTCCTATCCTTCCGCAACGCGCTCTGGAAGGAGCTAATCTCGTAAAAAGCTTCGTCAGCTTATCCCATCGGTTATGATCGCGTTAATTAGCAAAAGTTCTGGGGGAAGCGTTTGATTAAATTAAGCGCAGCCTCGAGTCAATTACTTCCCCGTGCAATTTCAATTAAGCCCTCGCCTATTCGCTATTGTAATCGAATGACGCGAGGAACAACCCTCGTTTCTATCGGCCGATCAAACAGAATGCTTAATCCGACGGAATAAAACAGGTAAATCGTAATTTCACATGGACTCGCCTCAATTCGTCATCACCAACGTGTCTCTCGCTGCGAAAAAATTCTCCGTTCCTCTCTGCACACGCGGTTGTTCACTTGTAATTGAAATTAAAAGAAGAAGAAGGAAGGAAGGAAGGAAAAAGTCGGAGGCGAGAAGATGGAAACGGCCGGTACGGAAATTCGCAATTTTCTAGACGCGTCTGCACCTCGCCGCGTCGAAACACGAACTGAATTTCAAAACATTCGAGGTCGTGAAACAAGGTTGTATAAATGTCACGCAATTAACCGAGCTATGCCTGCTTCGCAGCCGGACCACTCGTCGCTCTTGTTCCGAGTAAATTTCAGTCCTCGTTTCCGGGACCGGCCCTGAACGATGTTTTCGTTTCGACTTTGCGTTTCGAACTCCGCGATTGGAATGTTTGGAAGCTGCTACCTTTGTTCGAAGTCTATTGCGAGCTTTCAGGCTGTTGATATACGGCACTAATGCGTGTGTCTTAGTGAATTTTGTTTCTAAGAATGTGTTACGTGTCTTGGTTGTTGCATTAATTAATACGAAAGCGGTTTGATTCTGAAATAAAATTATTTTTGGCAATTGAAGCATCAGATTTGATGAAATTGGGTTTGTTAATATATAATACATTCTGAGTGCGAAATTTTGTATACTTTGTAAGGAAATATGTAAGATTTAGGCTACTTTTATGATTATTCGCACGTTCGTGTGCTGATAATTTTGTTATGTATTAATGATTCTAAAATGTCTTATCGAATTCAATATTTAATTGGGTGGTGATATTAATAAATTTATGACCACGAAAGTATCCTAAATCTTACATATTTTCTAACGAAGTATACAAAATTTCGCATTCGGAATATATTACAAATTAACAAACCCAATTTCGAGTAATATAAATTATATAAGAAGAAAAAATATATTGCACGCAATATACAGGTGACTTATATAAAAATAAAATAATAACAGTACCTAATATTATTTGAATTATGGTGCAGCTAAAAATTAAATTCTTTTTCTTCAAAATATACGTCAGATTTGAGATAAATATTGGAAAGAATGAACAAATTTCTTTTTCATTGGCTTAAAGAAAGTTTAAACGCTACGACAAACGCTTCCTTTTTTTATCACGTATTCTTCGTGTACTTCTATTACGATTAGATGATAAATTCGCAATTATATATTTCAAAAACTATCTATCCAGAAGAGAAGCTTGCGAGTATCGATTTTGCAGCTTTTGTCGCCGTCTTTCCTGAACACGCGTACATTTTATTTACCAGCAGGCTCTTCCAAGTTTGTTTTACATAATTGAAGGAGTTGCTCGAGGAGCGGAGATAAACCCGTGTCTCGATGACGAAGCCGGGGATCGTCTTTGAGCTTCAGCCGAGCCGTGAAATCAATTAAACGATCTGTTACGGATAAACTTTCTCTTCCCGTGACTTAATGAATATGTCGGCAGCCAGCCGATTGAATATTCACGAATCACGATGCCGCGAAAACGGGATCTTTTCAACTGAATTTGCTCATTAATCGACGTCGGGGTTGAATACATTTCGTTGGAAAGTAATCGTCAAAGCGTGTCTTCCATTCAGGCAAACGACTTCACGAGGCTGAAGCGACTTCGTTTCTTGATTAGAGAAATGTGTCAGTTGGTAATTAGCTGCAGACTTTAATTCTCAAACGTTGTTACTTTTACCAAACGAGAAAAAACAGCGAATACTCGATTTCAAAAGCTTCCAGATCGAATTTTCTAATTTTCGAATCCTTTAAGATTAGAATTTTCGATCTTTAAAGATTAAAAACGTGCAATAACGAACAATTGCAACAATAACACCGTTCCACCCCATGCATCACTTTACAATCACGAAGAAATCTCGCGAAAATCGTATCCAAACGCAACCACCACTTAATTTTCTACCTTTCGAATTTTGAAAGATTCGAATTTTCAATTTTCAAACATCCCGACCTAAATAACGAACAATTACAACAAAAACTCTCTTCCACCCAATGAACCCCTTTACATTCTTAAAGAAATCTCGTGAAAATCGTATCCAAACGCAACCACCTTCGAATTTTCTAACTTTCAAATTTTTTAAAACATGAATTTTCAATTTTCAAACATCCAATACCTAAATAACGAAGAATTGCAACAAAAACTCCTTTCCACCCTATGCACCCCTTTACACTCGCGAATAAATTTCGTGAAAACCGTAACCAAACGTAACAACCCCTGTTCCCACCGGATATCGAAACTACCCTCCTAATTTTCGAACATCTAATTTCTCGAACAAACGACAAAGCCAAACCCAGCACCGATACCTAAACAACGAACAATTGCAACAGAAACTCCCTTTCCCTTTGCACTCGCGAAGAAGTCTCGTGAAAACCGTAACGAATCGCGACCACCCCTTTTCATCGAGAAACCACCGCGACACCGCAGCGAAACACCTGTTCACTCTCTCCATTCATTCCCAAGGATCGGAGGCCCGAGCCATGGGGACTATGGTTTATTCCTTTAGGACCAAGGCCCCCTAACTCCCGGACTCCTAAGACACCCCAAATCACGCTCGAATAACTCCTATTAAAAGACTTCAATTCCTCGAGCGACCACGCGACAATTAGCCAAACTCAACAAACACCTTCATCCTCAGCCAAATTAACCTAAAATACACGCATTCGTCCTATCCCTTCATCCTCGAAGACCGAAGGCCCGCGTAAGGGGACTTTAGTTTAATTCTTTACGGCCAAGGTCCCATAGTTCACGGACGCCTAAAACTTCTAAATTATCACTCGATCATTTCCAGTAAACTTCGCGATAGACAAAGGGACAATTAGTCCGAATCCTCCCGAACCTTTCCTTCTATCGATAGACCAGACGTGGCACATCCGCTAACCATATGCACCTTTGACCATCAAGCCTCCGAGTCTTAGGACCACGGTTTATTTCTTTATTACCAGTATCCCCGAGACTCGGTATCCCTCAGCTTCCTCCCCATTACCCGAGTCAATCCCTCGTAAACCATCTTAATCGAAAATAAGCTTTCCGAATTCGTTTAAACTTCCATCTCCATCGAAACCTATCGAACGTAAGACGCACCATCTAACAATCACACCACCAATGGAGAGACATCCAGAGAGACATCTACCAATCTCGACCGCATCAGAAACTATAAAACACTCGACATCACTCGAAACCGGTTAGTCACAAACCAGTCGAAACACGAGTCAAACAAACGACAGTTACACAGTTACACTAAACCCTGCGAACACTTGTGAATCCTTGTAAATAAACTCTAGTTAATTTCCAAACAGTTTGCGTTTGCAAGAGGACACGATCTCATCGTAATATAATGATACCTTGCTTACAAATTTTCGGACGGAACAAAAGCTAATTCCGTCGTGAAAATTTCATCGACATGGGTAGAATCATGCGGGGACATTAGCGTGACCGTGGACAGGGCCCAAGTAAACGGTGTCAAGAGGCTGTAAATCAGGGCCACCTGTTCGCGGGCACCTGCTTGCCCGCCCCCTTCGCCGCACCCTTTAAACCGTTTAGTATAGTTTCGGTCGCGGTGCCCCGCGCCAATGGCCGTCCGCGAACTTCGGCCACCTGTCCTGATAATGTCGGTTAATATCATGTAAATTGTAATTAATATTCATGGAGTTAATTCGCCGCCGCCTGCGCGCCGCGCCACGAGCCACCAACTTTTACCGAGAATTTACGATCGCCGCGGAGCATATTTCGGGTGAGAGGGGGGCAGAAGCAGGGTTGACCTGATCGTCGGCCAGATACAGGGCCACGTACCTGGCTCCCTGCTTTGCAAAATAAATCGCCCGGCCGAGCGGCCGAGATTTATCGCGGAATTATGAAGAACGATCCCCCGCCAGGTTAGGTGGCATCCACTTCGCAGGCGATAAATCGCACGGTGGTTTTTGATGTTTCGTCGAACACTGCCTCGATATAGCTGCTGCACACCCTTCCGCAGGCTCTCACGTGCCGTGCAAACGTTTCCTGTACGCTGATACACGCTCCTGATACCCCGGCAGAAAAACCAACGCTTTTCCACCTACATATGCGCGTGTCTACATGCTAGATGTTTTTAAATTGTTTCCCTGCGTTACTGCTTGTTTTCCTTCTCGCTTTCCCTATTCGATTTCGAGTATTCTCGCGGGGTACCTTCAGCTATTACTTTTATTTATTCGTTTGTTTAGTTTTTGGGGTTTTCCGGACATTTCTGTCTTTTTTCTGGGGTTTCGATAACTGCTGTTTTCTTTTTTTTTTTATTTCTTCTTTGCGAAAGCGATGAAGATTTTTTTTTAATTTCTAAGGCTTTGTTTTAAATTTTGGTATTGGAATCGATCGTTTTCCTTCTCGCTTTTTCTATTCGATTTCGAGTATTTTCGCGGGGTACCTTTAGCTATTACTTTTATTTATTCGATTGTTTAGTTTCTAGGGTTTCGGGACATTTCTGTCTTCTTTCTGGGGTTTCAATAACTGCTGTTTTCATTTTCTCAATTCTTCTTCGTGAAAGGGATGAATATTTTTTTTAATAATTTGCAAGGCTTTGTTTTAAATTTTGTAATTGGAACACGTGCTTTGTCGCTCGTTAACCATTTTTCCTTTCTTTATTGAATTTCGAGTATTTTCGCGGGATACCTTTACCTATTACTTTTATTTATTCATTTGTTTATTTTTGAAGTTTTTTGGGGGACTTTCCTGTCCTTTTTCTGGAGTTTTGACAACTGCTGTTTTCATTCTATCATTTCTTCTTCGCGAAAGCCATGAAGATTTTTTTAAATCATTTGCAAGGTTTAAATTTTTGTATTAGAACGTGATTCGTGTCATAGAATGGATATTCTAAATGTTTGTATTGTGCTTTTTTGAATAATGAACTTACCGTTATGGGAATATAAAGTTAATATCGTACCTGATTTAATTATTCCCTTTTTCTTTATTATAGCTTATTTCGTGTTAATTCTGTTGAAGGACTTTCTACTTTTGGTATTAAATGTCCAAGATTGTAAAGCGGAGTTATGAAAGAGGGAGGCAATGATAATTCCGATAAGTGAAGTTACTCGAATAAAAAGTAATCTCCAAGAGAAAGAAGAAGTCGATCATTTGCTGTCTTCGATAACACGATTAATTTAACAGGAATCAGGTATAATTTCATCCTATTTCTCAAATAATAATTGAATAAGAAAAAATTCCATTGTTCCTATAAATAATCACGAGTATCATCCAGGTTTCGTTACGAATGAGAAATATCGTAAAATCGTGACCGATTAAATCCGCCGATCGCATAATCGTTCATCTCCATTCCCGTCTAATCACGAGCATGTCTATGTGACAAATTAACGAGCAAATTACAATCACGACTCACTTAACCGTGCAATCTACGTTCCGCTTCAGCTACGTCCCATCGTGAAACGACGTTTTCCCGCGTCGGCGAAAAGTAATTCGCGCAATTTGTTAACAAGAAGTTGCAATAACGTCCCATTACGACGGCTCGAAACGTACAAATGGGGACCGTTCTCTCTCTCTCCCTCTTTTCTCTCATCGAGCGCGACGTCGAAACGCGAATAAGAACGCGAATTTTCCTCTTATTACGCTATCCAACGAACGAAGCCCTTCGTGGTATACAGTCCTATCTCATTGCAGCGGCGCAAAAAGGAAACGACAGTGAAATACGACGTTTGATATCCAGCCTGAACCGAATGCACCGACGGCTAATTTAATTAAATAATAACAAAGGAACAACTTCAATCTCGAGCCGGTTCTAAATTATCCCGTGTTTTTCGAGTTCCCTCGCGCCCGACAGCATGCTCCCTTTGGGACACACGATAATTTTAAGGTCTGTGAAATATTAAGGAAACGAAGACGAAGACACTCGCTCGCTGGTTTGGGAATTCAGCAATAAGTCGGCAAAGTTAATTACATTATCGGGTTATTTTCTTCGTGGCTATTTCGCTTGTGATATTGCTTAATTCTGCAACTCGTGGCTCACCGTGTCGAGGTTGTAATAATTCCTCCAGGATACTAACGTTGAACCTGACTAGAATTTATACACGATTTTCGAATAAAAATTATATTCGTTGTTCGTTTATTCTCAACAGAGAACCTAATTATATTTTTTCACAGCCAACTTCAAGCTTAAGCCGCATAATCGTTATTCATATTAATCGTTAATCATATTATTTATTTATCTCGCAATTATCTTAGCGAGAGCTTAAAAGGTTTTAACGTAATATCACGTTAGGAAAGTTGAGGCTAAATATAGCGAAAATTTATGTACAGTAATGAAATGGCAGGATGTTGATAGAATTTTTACTTAACAGATGAAAACTGTCGTTTGACTGACAATGTTAAATAAATTTACCAGTAATTATATTATAGATCTATTCTGTTTCCATCAATTTTGAATATAACTCCGGACACTGCCCTCTCGAGTGAACGATTTATAGCTTAAGAGAACCCAGAGAGCGTAAATTAATTTTACTTCGTGGAAAGAATTTCCTAAGAACAACCTTTCCTTTTTTAAGCGAAAGGTCTGACATTTCGAGTTTTTGCAACGAAGCTGTGTATAAATTACATATTATCAGCTATGCATAGGATATTTCCAAACCACGTTGCTAGCCTCTTAGCACATGATGCAACTAATTGCAATAAAATACGCGTATTTGCCGAGGGAGCATCGTCGCGAAATTTATGAACCATTAGAGGATACGGTTATGGTTGACCAAGTTAAGTGGTAGCAGCCGTATAGATCCATGAAACTTATAGAATAATTCCTTTCTTACCAATCTACCTGGACGTGGATGAAATCGCGTTTAAAAATTATCATAAAGAATTCGAATTTACGACCAGTCAAGTTTACGTCTATAATTAAACAAGCTCCCGTTATCTCGATTCTTCTCGAATGATATTTTTATATTTTATGAAAGTCGTAAAATATGGTCGAAAATGCAGAAGAGGTTGGAATTATACGAGGGTTAAGAAAGATGCAATTTAGACTCACCATGGATCACGCGGGTCGGGCAGTGTTCTATGAACGGAAATCAGGTCGCTGACGTACTGATTGAACGCGTTGTTTAGCCATCCGTCGTCCACGAGCTTTTTCATTTCGGCAGTCAAATTTGTTGGCAGGATCACGGGCCTTCCCATCTCGCCGGGCGCGCTCGAATCCTGTTCGCGAGGTGCGACGAGCACACCGCCGCCTGGAAAACAGAGAAAACGTAAAAAGAAATCTTTAGCTCGGGTTAAATTCTTGTATGGAAACCGGGGAATATGAATTTCTGATTTGGGTACATTTTCTTTTTTAGAGGGAGATAGGTTTCCTTCTGAGAAGCAGAGAAAATGCAAATATAAGTTTTTAAGGGAGTCAGGCTTTCTTCTGAGAAGCAGAGAATATATGAAACTTAATTTTTCGGTTTGGGTTAAATTTTTGGGGAGATAAACATTTCTGGAGGAAAAGAGAAAAGGTAAAAATAAATCTTTAGTTCGGGATAAATTCTTGTATGGAAACCGAGGAATATGAATTTGTGATTTTGGTTCATTTTCTTTTTTAGAAGGAGTTAGGTTTTCTTCTGAGCAGCAGAGAATATATGAAACTAAATTTTTCGTTTTGGGTTAAATTTTTGGGGAGATCGACTTTTTTGGAGGATAAGAGAAAACATAAAAATATATCTTTCGTTCAGGTTAGTTTTTTCTTTGAAAAGCAGGGAGAGCGAGAAAATAAATTTTGAGTGAACGATTATTTTACTGTGTTAATTATTAATTTTGGTAGGAATATCGTGTTTTTTTTTATGCATGATGTGATAAATATAGTATAATATTTTTCGAAATGTATTACAGGAATATTTCATAATTTATTATTTGCAATGTTTTACTGTGCATCGTTATTTTAATCCACTATTTGTCGAATATAATGAGGAAAATACCTACATTCTGTATTTATAAATACGAATGATTTCAGGATTAAGAAATTTTGTTTAAATAACGGAATCAAAAATTTTGAGATGGTTTTCCAAATATAATTCATATTAATCTCGTATAATATAAACTACAAAATTAATAAAACATACCCTCTGAAAGTGCAATAGGGAAAGTTTAGTCTTCATAATTTTTGAATTAATACTGCTATATTATGTGCGGCTTGTCTGCGAAGTTGTAAAACCAGCTCTTGCAGATTCGTACTCTAAATGAGACTAATAACTCTGCGAGTAGTAATAATTCTGAAACCAGTCTGTAGCTCATTAACAAGACAAATTGATTCGTCCATTTCAGGCGGTACTCTCAGCATGAAATTTGTACCTTGTGAAACACCGGTATGGAAAATGAGTTACTATCCGATTACCACGAGATTAGAATGTATGCATCGTAGAATAACATCTACCTAAATCATCCGAATACAAATTCTTATCTTATTAGGAGAAAAAAGAATTAAGAGTTATTAATCACGAATGCTACTAATTATATTATTAAAATAACCATTATTAACTACATCAAGAACATCTACTACGATTCCAATTACTGTTATAATACGGATAGGTTATCCTATTACACAACAGAACCATCACCCTGAGATACCTGCCTAAATGTACTTTAATAATGTCTAAAGTGTCAAGATAAAATATCCGAATACAAATAAATATTAATTCCACGGAAATACAAATTTTAATTATTATAAGAATTAGTTTGAAGCTCCGAGAAAATTCAAAAATTCAACACTAAATAATTCCACGACCGACACGATCGCTTTGCGATACCTGTCTAAACGAACTTTGCATACACGAATAATGACTAAAGTGTCAAGAGAAACTTTCCGAATACAAATCAATATTAATTCCACGGAATTACACATTTTTAATAATTATAAAAATAAGGGGAAAGCTTCGTGGAGCACCGTGAAAATTCCAAAACTCGAAATTGAAAAATTCCACGACCTACACCGAGGAACCCCCGCGAAGAAAACACCACGATAAAGATGAATATTAATTCCACGGAATCACACATTTTTAATAATTATGAAAACAGGAGGAAAGCTCCGTGAAGCCCCGTGATAATTCAACAATTAGAAATTAAAAAATTCCACGACCCACACCGAGGAACTCCCGCGAAGAAAATACGACGAAACAAATCGACATTAGTTCCACAGAATTACATATTTTTAATAATTAAGAAAACAAGAGGAAATCCCCGTAAAAATTCAAAAACTCGAAACTAAAGAATTCTACGTCCAATATCCAGTAACCTCCGCGAAGAAAATACCACGAAAGAATTCCAAAACTAGAAACTAAAAAATTCCACGACCCACACCGAGGAACCCCCGCGAGAAAACCACCAGTACACTTACAGATGCTTACACCTCCGCGAAGAAACCACCAATACACTTACAGATACTTACACCGCCACTTATCTCCCTGAGCCATCGATCCCTAAACGAAATCAACCCCCCGGGAATGCAATTTCTTCGTTCGCGGGAGAACGCGCGGCAAACGAAGGAAAACACAAACGAGGCGAAAGGGTGGTCGATGCAGAAACGGGGGTTGAGAACGGAAGACGGCGCGAATTGAATTCTCAGAACGTATCCGGCCCGTGTCTGTCCCGTTTCTGAGAGCCCCGGTTTTATTTTTCCCGGCGTGATATTGGCGCCGGGCACAGAGACAACAAAATGGCGCGAACGCGCCCTCGAGTTCGCCCAGTTTTCTCGCCGTCTTGCCCTCGTCTCGGAAATAATTTCATCCCGGTCGAGCGAGCTGGGCCCCGGTGTGCGCGATGCGGCAATAAAGAGCACGACAAATTGCTTTAGACCGGCGTACAGGCCGCTGCGAACTTCGCCGCGGCGAAACTACCCTCGTGCATCAACTCTCGCCTACCCCCGCCGCACTCTTTCCAAATTCCGGTTGCTACCCTTTTGTACACCGGCCGTCCTTTGTTCGCGCTGAATACCGCGCGATACGCTCCTTTTTATGCCCGATTTATCCCGCCGACGATAAGTTAACGACGCGACAATATGCAACGAGGATTCGGCTAAGGGGGTGGGAAGATTGCGTTTCGAGGGAAAGGCGAGTTTACGCGGGATTCCGAGGAGGGTACCGCGAGTGGATGGAAAGGAGGATTCGAGGGAGAAATCGATCGTATTCCAGAGAGTTTCGTCGCGTATCGGAGACCAAATAAGGGTGAATATGCAAAGAAGGGTATTGAAAGTTCGGAGAAGGGATGGGAGGAATTTCTTTGCTATTAGTCGAACGAAATCCTTTCAAGTTTCGAGTCTAAATTAATTATACGTGAAATTTTAAGGTTTGTGTTAAAGGACACATACGAAAAATTCCATTCCTTTTCAAGCTTCTAAGAAATTCAGAAATTTCGAAATTAACCCTCTGTGGTGTCACTTGTGACATGTGGAGTATGCAAAGAAATGTATTGGAAGTTCGGAAAAAGAATGGAAGGAATTTCTTTGCTATTAGTCGAACGAAATCCTTTCAAGTTTCGAGTCTAAATTAATTATAAATGAAATTTTATGGTTTGTGTTAAAGAACCCATACGAAAAATTCCATTCTTCTCCAGGCCTCTAAGAAATTCAGAAATTTTCGAAATTAACTCTCTGTGATGTCACTCGTGACTTATGGAGGTTATCTATCGCCCCTTATTTCTTAAAATTTACTGCATTTACCTTCCACTTAATTAGTCTATATTTTAAAAATATACTATGACGTGAACGACTGATCGATTAGCTAGCAACAATTACTAATTTTCTTATTTTATATTAAAATATAAGAAGCGTAGCGAATCATAATATTTTTTTTTTTTATGATCGGACAAGCTTCTGATTAAAGAATATTACCAAAAAATATAATATTTATAACACTTTACAACGTAATTATAATTAATCCGATCACAAGACCCGCGATTCTCAAACAACCCGAACCAGCCAAACACCTCCGCAAACTTCACCTTTCATCCCCAAACCTAACCCGAACGAACCCAACCCCATTTTTCCCGAATCCTCTTGCACTCCAGTTTCCCTGATCTCAAAGCAAAACCCACCCTCCTGCAACCCTCCTCATCCCCTTATAAACAAGCGATTAATTACCTTGCTCGGGCCCGGCCTGCACCACCTTTGGCTTCGGCTGGTTAAGCGGCGTCTCTTTTCTCAGAGGCACGGCTGCAGGCACGAAACCATTGGCCATTTGAGGCGCCGCGACGCCCGACGGTG
>NIJG01000086.1:514360-527378 GCA_002201625.1 Euglossa dilemma | reverse complement strand
ATTATTGAAATGAAATTTTCTCGCTTTGACGGCTAAAAATAGTGAAATACTCGAAAATTAGTTACATGTATATGGAAATCTTCTATTTTTCAGGGTTGGAAGTAGAAATGTTCGGTAAGAAGTTATAATTGGTCTGTTCATAGAGTGGAATGACTAACTTCAATTCTGGAATTTTGAAAATAAGTTTTTTAAATGAGGAACTCCGCATTAGAATTTTCTCGGTACTTAAAATAAATTTTTTTAGTTTTGTTCTGTGGAGTTAATATATTTACCAAATAAGCGGCTTCAACTAGTTATTCAACTTAAATTTGGGAGTAAATAAATTTTAGTTTTCAAAATATTAATGCCATTACTGAAATTAAATTTTCCCGGTCTGCCGGGTAAAAATAGTGAAATACTCGAAAATTATTTAGATATATATAGATATCTTCTATTTTTCAGCATTGGAAGTAGAAATGTTTGGCAAGAAGTTATAATTGGGCTGGTCATAGAGTGGAATGACTAACTTCAATTTTAGAATTTTTAAAATAACTTTTTTAAATGATCAACTCTACCATAAAATTTTCTCGGTATTTAAAATAGATATATCATTTTTGTATTGCGGCGTTAATCGATTTGCCAAATAAGCGACTCGACCGGTTACCCAATTTAAATTTGGGAGTAAATAAATTTTACTTTCCAAAATATTAGTCCCATTAATGAAATGAGATTATAGGTAATTTTATTTTTCGGTCATTAAGAGCGAACATACAAAACAAATATCTATAATATTTTTATAGCTATAAATTCGATTAACCGTGGCGAAGAGATTGCAATAATCGAAGAGAAATAAATTTTAATTCCCAGAGTATTAAAACGAAGTCGTTGATGAACTACGATTGCGTGGTTTTCTATAATTAACGATAAATCAATAAAACGAACATAAAAAAAAAGAACAGAAGTCGTCGTGTTCTCGATAATACAATATTTTCAATTATAAAACAGATAAATCATTCCGATATTTCCCGAGTTTATCGGGACACTTCAGGAATAATCTGTCCAGCCGCAGAAATACCCATGGAAATAATCAATCGGAGAGATCATAATTAATTACATATTTCTGCACGCGTTCGAACGAGGGCGTGCTATTGAAATTCATAACATTTCTGCGCGAAATTCAATTAGCCCAAATGATCACGAACGAACAACTATAATTTAGATTCCAATTCGACGTGGCTTCTGAATCTTTCTGTACATCCTGCGAACGGTAAAATCTAAAATTTACTCTTCCATCTTCGCGTAGAATCCGATTTATATATAGCAAAAGGCTGCTTCGACGTAACTGATTAATTTACATAACAGAAAGATTTCGCGTTATCGAAAAATCGTATCTCATTTCACGCATTAAGAGCAGATTGCGTTTCGCATGTCGGACATAATGCAATTTGCGACGTTTAATTAAAACGATACGACAGTGAAACGTGTTCTGTCTTCAACGGATCGCCCTAATCGATACATGATTTAGCGTTCGCATGCGAAATATTAGAATATGCCAACACGTTTATGCTTGACCTACATTAAACGTCCGCCAGGCAAAGGAAGGCCGGAATATGTGCTTGCGTTACAAGAAGAAATAAATCCTTGTTAATCAGAGCATACCTGATCGATTATTTTCTCGAATTTGATGTCCACGCTGTGCAACTGAATTATTTTTACTGGTAATTTGTACCGATCCTCCGTGATCCATATATATATAATTTCAAGGATTATTTATTTACCACTCGCTATGTATACCGCATTTTGCAATCATATCGCCGTTATAGTGATAAATAATTTATTTACAGTAACCGTCGTATCCTAGATTTTCTAACGAGATATAAAACGGCGATTAATTATATTTTCTCTTAGGAAACAAAAATTCCGATTGCCAACAGTTGTAATGTATTTTATATTTTATTCGAGTCGTTATTTCGAACTGTTATTCGAAATTGATATAAATTTTAGTTTCAATTAGGATAGAAAAAATTGTAAGCCTCATGATTTATTTATTGGATTTTATAACAGAGCTGGTTTCGGGTAGGGAAATATGAGATGCTTCTAACAGTATTTAATTATTTAACTAAACAGAGTGATATCGTGTGTGTAATTATACTAGATTAATTAAGAAATTATAGAATGCAAATATCTCTGGAACGAAGCAGAAATGGAGATACGCGATGTAGCTGGCAGAGATATAGAGTAAATGTTAGTCTAATAGCATTAAGCGTATCGTATTAAAACGCGTTGGTGATTCACACAGGAGTTATTATTTTCTTATGAATAGCTATCTTTACATCAATTACATTACTGATTCCCTCGGCCGTAAATTATTCTCCACGTTAAATACATCGTTCTTTACGCCTCACTGAAAACACCTGTAACCGATTCACTTCGAAACGATTCATGATATCACGTTGAGAATACACTGAGATTAATACCCAATCCATTAACACGTTAGCAACCATAATCCTATTAAATTTATTCTTATTAACTTTCGAGTAAAAAAAATAAAATATGCAGGAATTTATTCTTACTATCTATTCAAGTAAAAATATGAAATACTACAATAATAATATTCACGAGATTTAATTATTATTCGTTAACTTATTAATTAAAAATAAAATATTACAATAATAATATTCTCGAGATCTAATTATTATTCGTTAACTTATTAATTATTCATTCATTAGTAAACAGAGATAGAAGAAATATTGTTCATAATTTTTCTCTTCCTCGAGATGTTAAAAGTGACACTCGTATGCAAATAAAATACCAAAAATTAGGATCTCTTTCTGAGTTTGATAAATTATAATTTCAGATCTCATTATCTCCCACCCCTCAAAGAAATCCTAATCATAGTATCGAGAGGATATCGCCATAATTGATACAATGAAGCACACATCTGTGTATAAGTAACTCCCATGGCTTTTCAAACTATTGATTAACGCTTGCTACGACTATGAGTCTTCTCGAATTACGTCCAATTACGCTCCAGAGGGCCCGAATAACCCAATTGTTCTGTTCCCTAGGAAAAGTACGAGGGAAAAGGACAGAAATCCACAGGAGACACGGTATTAATTTCATATTTCTTTGATAAGAACACAAAGAAACCTAGCACAGTCAGAAGTTCAGAAGTAATTACCTTTCAGAGAAATCAATTTCAGGAAAGCCACCGAAATCTAAATATTTAGAATTCAGACATAAAGTCAAATATGCATAATTAAAGATCTACTATTTTAATTAATCCGAACGATATTAAAAATGTAGATAAGTAAACTTATACCTGTAAGAAGGATATAGCAAAGGTTGCTGCGAAGAACCTTGCAGACCAGAGAAAATACAGGTACAAATACAAATACAAATTGCGTGACATCAAGCGTCTTGACAAAATAAGAATTGCCAAGCTCTAACGCAATTACTCTCCAAGGAAGTTATGGATGTTCACCAGTCGCTACCATCGGGAACACAATTCCCTGAAGTCGCCTAACCGCCCCTTTCATACAAATACCTGCACTTCCTGACCTGGCCCTCAGGCTGCTGTGCTAAGACAGCCTTAGTGATGAGTCCACTAGCAGAACTCGCACGAAATGCCATTCTTCTTCTTTCACTGACCTTCTTTTCTACTGTTTTAACAATTCTGAGAAAGTATCAGCAGGTGTATCCTCTCTGATCAGGATGATTACCCTAATGTCTTCATATTGCATAGATTCTGTGACCTCTGTCTTCGTCATTGTTTCATCCACACTTTTATAGATCATCTAGGTTATTTAGATCTAGGCAATTTTGTAGTATTCAATCCCAAGTGAGTCTTCACAAATATGTTGAACGAAGAAAAAGATTGGGTAAAGCCAAAACAATTTCATGCGACTCTGATATCTTGAAAGGGTCGTCTCTCGATTTCTCTAAGTATTCTAAAACAACTACCCTAACTTCTTCGGTCACCAAAAATATCGGTACACTGTTTGTAAACAAAGATTTTCCCGACGAGTTTCTTCTTCGCCCTGCCCACTTACTTTCTCTCGTTTTCTTTTTTACGGCCCTTTCCACCTAGGGCCCTTAACACTAGAAGTAACAATATTTGATAGGTACCCAATCTAATATATCAATCACAAATTTATCACAATACGAGTATCGCAAATCTATCGTAATTTTTAAGTAATTGCGAAAACGAAAATTTCGCGATAAATTGTCTTGATTGATTTGGTATATTTAAGCCTACGATATTAGAATTTTTCACATCGAAAACTGTTATTCCTTCATAGGGTCCTTAACACTAGAAGTAACAATATTTGATAGGTACCCAGTCTAATATATCAATTACAAATATATCGCAATACGAGTATCGCAAATCTATCGTAATTTTTAAGTCCACGATATTAGAATATTTCACATCGAAAACTGCTATTCCTTCATAGGGCCCTTAACACTAGAAGTAACAATATTTGATAGGTACCCAAACTAATCTATCAATTACAAATCTATCGTAATTTTTAAGTAATTGCGAAAACGAAAATTTCATTTTGACTGATTTGATATTTCTAAGCGTACGATATTCGAATCTTCAAAAAGCGTTATTCCCTCGCCTCTAACACATTACTCTCCCGATTCCGAACATCTCAAGATCCCCGTAAGACGAAACTTCCCGCGTTATACTCCCATTATCCCGCAAACTCGCGGGAACACCGATGCTTACGTGCATCAACGGGATACGGGGTCTAGGAGCAATTTCGTCCTGCGAAGAAATCGCATCCTTTCGCCTCGTTGTTACCCAGTCCCGGCGCGGATCGGAGCGGTATCGCGACGCGGATCGGAATTGTCCACGATAAGCGGCACTGTTCGCGGAGAAATCCTCGTCGTTGCACGCAATCTCGGAAATTGTCTAAAATCGTCGCAGACGTAGTCCAGCTGTATCGTATCGGTGAATCGAGCATTCGAGATGCGGAAGAGAGGCCTGAGAGGAGGCGGACGGATCCTCGGAGCGGAAAGCCTCGCGAGAAAGCTCGCTGGAGCCGCGACTATATGCGCGTGCACGTTCCACGAGCTTCTGAGGATTTGCGAAAAGGCAATGGGCTCCTTCCTCGATGCAGCTCGATGACCGGGAGAATGGTTCAGAGGTTGAATATGTTTCTAGGATATCTCAGCCGCGTGATTGTTGGTGCTTCGATGGCAGGATGCGGCAGAATCGAGTCAGAGGATGTGCGAAGATGACGGTGATAGAAACTGCGAGGAAGCTTTAGGTGGCTTGGTTATATGTATATTGCGGTGTTTTCTTCTTTATTATATATTATTGTATTCAGAGGTAGACTGACGTTGAAACGATAATCTTAAAGTCGTCATTTGACACTGAGGATCGTCTGTAGTTTTTAGGTGCGGTCATGACAATGGTAAGAAAATAATTTAGGAATGGAAAGTCAGAGGATGTGCGAAGATGACGGTGATAGAAACTGCGAGGAAGCTTTAGGTGGCTTGGTTTTACTTAGATTGCGGTGTTTTCTTCTTTATTGTATATTATTGTATTCAGAGGTGGGTAGACTGACGTTGAAATGATAATCTTAAAGTCGTCATTTGTGATTGAGGATTATTGGATGTTTCAGGTACGGATATCTGTCAACGATAAGAAAATAATGTAGGAATGGAATGTGTATGGTTCTGAATGAATGTCAAGAGAGGTTGAGGCCCAAGAAGAATGTAGGTAATGTTTATGATAGAGATGAATACCAGCAACGAGTGAAAGTTTAGAGATGGGACCTGAGTGTCGAAGTACCTGAGCAGGTACAAGGGGCAAAAGTATTCAGGAGTCCACGTTATTGTGCAAAGTATAAGTTAAGAGTCTAGTTGTTTTAAACTCAAAGTAAATTAATAATTATTGTAGAAATTGTTGGATGGTTGACAAAAACGATGGTTTCATTCTTGTTATTAAAAAAAGTCATCGTCACCACCGAACAATTTCTACAATATTTATTGATTTACTTTGAGTTTTATGTTGATTGTGTATTTAGAATATTTAGAATAATAGAGGCAGTTAATACGATAATTATCTTTCTTCCATTAAATTTCATTCGAGTGAAAAAATGATTTCTTTAAAAAGAGTTTTGTTCGTTAGCTATTATTACTCCTTTATTTTCCCGTAAGAATTAACTTTTAAATTATAAGTGTGCTACTCGTACGTACATGGAAATGTTTTCAAATGAAACTGTAAGACGTTCATTTGAATAGTAGGAAAAGTACTAGGATTATGATATACTTTATTGGCGGGTTGTTGCATTAGGGTTCTCAAAGCTCAATGAGGAATGGTAATGTTTAAGAGGTAAGAATGATTATGGTTACGGGCAAATCGCTGAATATGCCGTAATGGACGTTGTGCGTGATGCAAAGTACACTACTTCTGATGTATCAAACGATGTTGGTTTATGCGGGACTCTGGAATTACCAGATTTATAGCGGGCACTTTAAGCTATGGTACTCATTACTCTTGGTCTTAAATACTTGTTACTTCTTCTGCGATTCATTGCTGCTTCTTAGGTAGAAGTGTCAATTCTCTCTCTCCCTTTCTCGAACACTAGAACTTGCGATATTTATCAACATAAACTATACAAGGGACAACAATAAGTTTTTGCCAAACGTAGCTGCACAATTCCACTAACCAGAATAACAAGTTCGAAATCCGCTATTTTGATTTAATTCCTACTCTTTCCAATTAACTTTCCAATCATCTTCTACTAATAATTCTCCAATTACACGATGCGATTAAAAATCTCAGAAAATATTCCGCAATTTCGATTAGTTCCAATAACAATAATTCTTTATTCTCCTGATCCTGATTCCTAACCTCGATTTCTATTTAATGCTCGATTAAAAATTTGACCTACCTAGGTAGTGTACTTTCACCTTTTTATGTCAATTATACTTTTCCATGCTCGTTCAACAAATCCAATTATCCACATACGATTAAACATCTACTTCATAACACGTTGGTTAAACAATTTCGAACCGAGCCAACGATTATAATTATTTTTCACATTTTACATCTATTCCGAGATATTATAAAAGATTGATCTTCGAAGAGGAGAAACTTGTCTTGAAATATTTCTCTTAGACGAAGCAAGCCAGCGAAACCAACACACCGATATTAACGAAAGAAAATGATCTTCTAACATTAGAAAGATACGACTTGTCTTGAAATATTTCTCTTAGGCGAAACAAGCCAGAGAACCAAACACATCGATATTAAAAAAAGAAAATGATGTTCTAACATTGGAAAGAAATGACTGGTCTCAAAATATTTCTGTTACACGAAGGAAGCCAGCGAAGCAAACACACCGATATTAAAAAAAGGAAATGACCTTCTAACATTAGGAAAATACAACTTCTCTCGAAATATTTCTCTTAGACGAAGCAAGCCAGCGAAACCAACGCACCGATATTAAAAGAAGAAAACGATCTTCTAACATTAGAAAGATACGACTTCTCCCGAAATATTTCTCTCACACGAAGGAAGTCAGCAAAACAAACACACCCCTCAGAATTCACTTCCCCCTCCTCCATTACATCTTTCACAAACACACATCGACATCCTCACCCCTGAACTTCGGGAAGTTCGAAAAACCGAGTGAAGTCCACGTACGGAGGGGCCATTATCCACGGTGTATTTCCAGCCAGTCAAAAGAAAACAATTTCTATCCAGTTACATCGATCGTGGATTTTTCCGAGTCGTTCATGCGAAAAACCCACCAACTCTCTCTCTCTTTTTCTCTCTCAGAGCCGCGAAAAGTGTCGTCGATAGTAACGGCCACTAAAAACCGAACGAACCACTTCGCCACGTACGGTTCTGGCAGTCGTTCGTTCGTTCGTTCCTCCAATAGACACTTCTCCCTCAGGCAGACACGTGCGGCTACTCCAGACACGCTGGTTCCCTCCACTTTACCGGAAAATGGAGGTGTCGCGGCGGTGGACGTAGGAACGAGCTGGCTCGCGAGGAGAAATCGTCCCGCTCGATTGTTGGAAATATAATAATCCCATGGCCGAGTGCAATCGCTCGCAGCTCGACCGGCTGGCATTGTGTTCGAGGGTATACACGTCCGATACTTGGTCAGTTCTTTGTAAATTGAGTTCCATCGATCGGGGTTTGAGTAAACGAGAGAGCCAACGATGTCGCCAATGAGGTTTGCGTCCTTCGTGAGTTTACGTTTCGGACTGATGAGTTAAATTGAGAAGGGTCAGTTTCAGGTACACTCTGGTAGACAGAGATTTAAGCGACAATTTTTGGAATTTTTTTAGTCTCGACGCGTGGAAATTCGAATGGTTCTTTGGTATTTGCGGTCTGTTTGTTTGGTATATTGTTAAATTGAGAAGGGTCAGTTTCAGGCACACTCTGGAGAGATTTAAGGAACAATTTTTGGAATTTCTTTTTAATCTTAGCGAATGAAAATTCGAATGATTTCTTGGAGTTTATTATCCTGGGTGTTTGTGGGAACACATGAAAATTTTTTGGAAATTTTAATGTTAAGAATTAGATTCATGTCGTAGTTGAAGTTGGATAGCAGCGGAGATTATTTTATAGAATTTTGAGTGAAAATTGATAATATTTTCTACATCTTCAATTTGTAGAAAATAAATATTCCTCTAATATTTTTTTAGAGTTGCATATTCATAAGAATTTGTAACGGTTCCTTTGAGAATTTCCAGGATTGGAAATATTATTAAACATCTCGTAGAATTTTGTGGAACTTCTGATGTTTCAAATGATAAAATATAGATAGAAATTTTAATTTTGTACCGTGAGATATTTTTACAAATTTAATTAAAAATATTGGATTCCGAAATACACTCGGCGCAATAGTTTCTACATTCAGGATAACCAGCTTAATTCATCGAAGTGTTAAATGCCTTTGATAGAAGGAGCACTAGAGAGTCGGTTCATTTGCAGATTTAATGGAACACGTAGCGAACTGCGCATTATTATCATATTTTGTTACAAGTTAATTTTAATCTAACCGATTATGATAATGTATGTAACGCGGAATTCAGAGGAACGATCGAAATTAATTATTTCTAATGGAAGCAACGTTGGCTACTCTGTTTTTGCTTGAAGTTAATCGAGTGTAAATCGGAATTTACGCTATTATGTATAGGAATAAAATTATTTATAGGTTAATTTTCAATCGTGTAATTATTTGTTTATTTAATATCTTGCAGCAACGGAATCGAAATTCGCTATTTCGATTGGAGCTGATTCTCTAATTCCAATATTTGTTCATAAATTAATAAATATATACGTTACATTATTTAGGAAATAAAAAACATCCGGATTAATTAATCCTCTTCAACTTTCATAACTTTAAATAAAAAAAGAACAAATTTTTCTCGCTAGAAAACAATATATATACTCCTTCCATTATTATCGATCAAATCTCGTCTAAAATAAATATTATTCTAATATTATCCGCTTCGCAATCAATTCTTAAAAGAATAAAAAAGAAGAAATTAGGAAATTGTTCCAGAGATCCACCATTGCTGCCTGAATTTTTCATTATTCCCGGAAAGTTCATTTAATTATATTCAAATTACCTTCATTCCGTCGAAAAATATTTGACGTATATCTACTTTATATATAATTAAATTTCCATGCAACAATTACCCTTGCCTATAATAATTAAACATTCCACTATCTGCGAGGAAAATAAAGAAAAATAGTTAATTTACGTCCGTGACATTCGAGTCCACGTTTCCCAGATGGCATTTCGCGAGAATATCCGCCATTTCTGTTCGCAGCTTCGCTTAGATTCACGCACAAACCATAGCTTTACGAACTGCATCGAATCGATCGCGTTAACCGCGTTTCCTTCTAAACACCAACAACCAAGTCCGTCTCGCGAAGAAAAGGATTTTCACCGTTGAATTTCCGCAACAACGGCCGGTGAGATTACATTCCCGAAACTTTCCTCCTCCGTTTTCCGCGTTTCCCATTTTTTCCCTGTATTACCACGGTCCTTTTCGTGTTTCACCGAGTTACGTTGCACCGCCACGCCCAGGATAACATCTCGGTCGCGTGTCCTTGTTGTGTTCACCCTCCTCTTTCTCTCGCACAGGGATTTCCAACCCCTGTTAAAAGGGTAACGGTAATGGAAAGACACTTGCCGACCGCGGGAGTTTCGATTTCGAAACGCCGCAATGTCCTCGGATTCGAGAGGACATTCGAGGAATTACAAGGATCGAAGCGCAAAGGAATTCGCGCGAACAGTCGTTCCAGGGTAAGCAGGTTGTAAAAGAAAGTGGCTGGATGTTGGGAATTTGTCCGATCGTGCCGTGCAGAGAAACGCATTTCGGTCCTTTGTACACGGTAGCCATGGAAAAACTGCGAATTCCGTGGAAATGAACCGTATTCCTGAACAGAGTACACCGGTATTTTCATGCTGAACGAAAGAAACGTATCAAATATATTTCCGAATAAAATAACAAAAATTTAAAGAAAACACGTGTTTATACATGATATTTTTCTGTTATACTATTGTCTTTCGATATGTAGTTGGCTGGTATATTTTTGGAAATTATTCTCTTTTTAACCTGCAATCTCTTGTTCATTCTTTCAGAGACGTAAATATAAACGTTGAATCGTGTCTGTATAATTTTGCGCGAGTGTAAATTGGAAGTAAGAATTTTATGTGTGAATTCTTTTATGTATGTTTCTCTTTTTTTTACTGACAAGGCGAGATAACAATTTTTAGTAGAAATTACTGCGAATTGGATTACTGCAAACAGATGTAGAGATAGGAAGAAGGCTGCGAATTTTGGGTTGTCATGCAAATTAGGAGCGTCCTCGTCGTGGCGCCAATGAAGTTATGGCTCGCATTATGAATGTCGTCGTAACAGCGCCAGTGGAGTGCAAAGGGTGGTAGAAGTGAAATTGAAAATTTTTTGGACAGGTGATCCCTGTGAGCTCGAATGAGAATAGTTCTTTAAGATACTGTTAGGTGAGAGCTCGATAAAAAAGGTTTATAGGTCTAATATAACGTAGAATAATATAAGAAAAAAATATTTTTATATATCGTAATATTTCATCACTCCAACATTTGAAATTTAGATTCGTTTAGAATTAATTGAAACAATTTTAAGACAAATTTATTTGCAAATTATTACTTCTAATTATAGCTTTGCATTTTTATAAGGAATTATTACTGATTGATAACGATTCTTCCAATTAAATATATATGGGAGAGGATCTATATTAATCACACTCTAATTAGAACTAATTAAACTTTAATTCTGATAAGAAATCTTTACTTATTAATAATTATTCCCTCAATCAAATTTGTAGAAAAGAAACTATATCTGGAACTGTAATATAATTATAAATTATTGTTAATTAACAACAGTTCCTCTAATCACATAGATAAAAAGGAAACTGAGTGGAAGAATCTTCATTTAATTAGCTGAAATCATCAATCATCGTTTAACAATATTAATTTTTATGCTGGTATACAAACTCTGACTTGTTCCTAAAAATAACCCAAAATTTCCATTACACAAAATCCCTAATTACGCGATACATAACAAATTACGACAAAAACTGAAATATAAATAAAAAAAAAAAAAAAAAAAAAACGAAAAAGAAGTTACAAAAATAAGGAGAAAAATAAAAACCTGCCTTCCTCATCTTACTATCTCGTCGACTGCTTCTCGCATAATCGCTCCACACTTCGAATCCTTAATTACGCAATACTTATCAAACTACGACAAAAGCTCTGATATAATTAAAAAAAAGAAAAGAAAAACTACAAAAATTACAAGGAAAAAAATAAAGACTTGGCTTCCTCATCTTACTTTCTCGTCGACTGTTTCTCGCACAATCGCTCCACACTTCGAACACCGAGCAAAATTAACTTCAGTTTTCATCAAAAAACTCCGTGAACAAGCTGCAAGCGTATCCAACTCTCGAAACGGAACGTTCGCCGTCCAATTCGGAGTTTCCCGAACTTCAAATCCCGCCCTGCTGGAAACGTTCTAACAGCGGTTGAACACGCGGCAGAAACAGTCGGGGATCCGGTAAGAAAATAAGCCGACCTGGCCCCGACAGCGCGAACGCGAAGGAAAAGAGGATACCAGAAAGAAAGCAGACGGGAAGAAAAAAGGTTCCGCGAGATTTCGAATCTGCATGAGACTCGGTGTAAGTCAGATTGGAAAAACAATCGGCGAACGCGCGTGCAACAGCCGCCGAGGTAGCTGAGGGGATGAAAGTAAATCGAGGCTTTTCTTCCTCTCTGCAAGCAGCAGGAGAGAGAAAGAAAGAGAGAGAGAGGAGAGAGAAGGACGAAAGAGAGGAACAGAGCTGTTTCGTTTCTTTATTCGCAGCTCGAGCCTTAAGCTCCCTCTTTGTACCCCGTGTTCCTTCTGCTCCCGTTCCTGCTCCCTAATTCGAGCAAAGTTCGCGAAACGAGGGTCAATATTGTTCTTTTTTGCACGCGTGCTGAAAGTTCTCCGCTCTGACAGGAAAAGAGAGGACCACTCGTGCCAGCCCTTTCGAAATAACGGAGCTAACGAGCGTGAATGTTTTCGGAGAAAGGTGTCGTCGAATTTCCCCGGGTCAGGGGTCAAACAACGCCCTCTTGTTCGATCATTCGCGCCATTTCTTTGCATATTAACACTCCCGAGATTTTTCAACAGCTCTGTAACGCAAGTAGACGTGGAACCGAAAAAAATCGACCGTGTAATCTCAACTTTGCCGTCGCATGACACTGATATACACGTATGTGAGCACATGTCGCATTCAGGCTTCTCGTTTTTCCGTCCGAAGGTCACGTACGTGAGAATCTTTTTTCGACTTTTCCTCGCTTCCTCTTTTTTTCCTGGTTTTTCTCTTTTTTTCGCTAGCTTTTTCTACTATTGCCGTGAATTTAAATTAAATCGAATACGGGCAGAGAATAGCCGAATCGTTTTCAACCGGGTTTTTAGAAAAGGGTCGTAATTATTTTTATAAAATTTTATTTTATAATCGGGAAAATTT